>JAQISU010000029.1:1365000-1602500 GCA_029339505.1 Unio delphinus | reverse complement strand
GCTCAAAAAAATGCCGGTCAACCCTTGACAAGAATTTCACTGTGAAGTCATCTTTGGGGGTATTTTAGATTTTCATATGATTTGTATTGATTGTCACACTGTGGAAAGGTCAGTGCTGAGAAATATATGTAGAGAACATATAGTAAAATTAATTGTGGTGTATGGCCAGGTATCACTGTACCAATTGTTTTTCCATAGACCTCAATGCTAATGTTTTGTGAAATAAATATACTTTCTATCCTACTTCAGCCTGCATTTCACACACTATCACAGAGAACAATCTTAGATTGTCATTTGACTAGGACAAAATCATGTACTCCATTGCAGTGAAGAGAGATAACTCTGCTGGAACTAGACAGGGCTAAGAGTTATCTAGTCACAACAGACCCAGTTTCACCCAGGTGTCCGGCATTTAAAAAAAAGTTAAGATTCAGATAAGATCTGTTTTCGGTTTGCCTTAAGTAGACCAAAATATCATGTACCACCAGAACCGCGATGAGATGATTTTATCACTCACGAATTGTTTTAAAATAAAACTTCCAGAATATCGAAACACTCATCCGTGGAACATATCATAAATGGTTTATTATAATAAGTTTGATGGCAAAATACATCCTATGTTATTAGATCTATGAGAGTTATCAAATATAGACGAACAAAAAAAATATTTCATCGATTGAAACATATCAAATTATTTTCCGACGTAGTTAAGTCTGAACATAAAAAAGTATATAATAAATTACAAAAATTACTTTCCAGTGGTGCATAATACAACGATAATGCAAAGCAACATATAACTGAGTAGATACGACATCTAATGATGCAAAGTAACATATGACTGAGTAAATACGACATCTAATGATGCAAAGTAACATATGACTGAGTAAATACGACATCTAAATAAGTTGATCATACCTTGAGTTTATGTATTTGACTGTGGTGATCATATAATACATCATATTTCTCCATATCCAAACATAAGAACATTTGAACAGTTGTTTCTAAGACACTAAAACGCGATCACAAAACAAAACAAAAAAAACAATTACCAACATCTGTAATACGAGAATTTGCCATTGATGAACCAAAGAAATCACTTTATGATAGTATCAATGAAAACATTCCTCAAATTGTTGAGTTGTGGAGAAAAATAGCTCCACCTCCAGCTACTCATCAAACATGACAATGATCCATACATTGGTGGTAGACATGTATAGCGAGGAATCATATATATAACTTCGGTGATCGTAGTCAATCTTGTATGTGATCTAATTATCAGACAAATACTGAAATATGAAATCAGGCCCATCAGGGGTATATATTGCACGCATTCACCCCTCAAGTACCCCCTGGATATTTGGCTGTACAAGAACTGAGAAAGCCTTTTAACTTTTTATCTACGGTGTCATAATTCATTATTGACGAGAATAAATTTCAAACTTACTGACCAGTCCGGACACTTATTTGACCGTGGAGAATTTCTTAATATAAATATGTACGTAAAATAGTAGATATTTGATCTTTCCAACCTCAGCGTGAAATCAGATTTATTTTATTCTGATGATTTTTCTTTTTTGCCTAAGATTGTCAAGGACAATCGCTCAGATTTCTTAAATTTTGAGGGCAATCACTCAAGCAATTTTTATATTCTAATTGAAAAACGATGAATTTTGACTACAATTCTCATATTTGTCGAAGAAAATCAACAAAAAATGTTATAATCAGAATACAAATAAATAAATCTAAAAGGTCAAAGATTTTAAAAAATAAATACTACATGTGTTCAACAAAATGGACACCAGTTACCTTCAGTATCTGATATAAATTTTCTGAATTGTCTTATACGTGTATTAATTATTTTGTTTTGCTTCACATCCACGATATACTTCTGATCTAATTTCTTCTAGAGAGAGAGAGAGAGAGAGAGAAAGAGAAAGAGAGAGAGAGAGAGAGAGATAGAGAGAGAGAGAGAGAGACAGAGAGAGAGAGAGAGCGAGAGATGGATTAATTTTTTCACCTCATTGTCTTTGACTGTAGCTAACGATTGAAACATGGACGTTTGAATTCGTTTTAAGAAGTTATATCCGATGGTAGCGTGTATCCACCCTCATATTTACGCTCTTGTAATGTTTCAAAATCAGAAATAACGTTTTCAGGATTTAGTTCATCAGATTTTTTTATGCCATCTTTTTAAATGTTGTAATATCAGAAATAATATCATTGAGAATTTCGTAATTCGTTATATACTAAATATTTATTTAAAATAAAATATATTTTATTAAATATCCAACACTTTCGATCTACATAATTATATTTCCTGCGAAATAACAACGTTGTACTATTCTTAATAGAGTTATATCCCTTTAGTTAATGTATTAAAACCGAATCTTTTTGCTGACAATTTTTAGAAAAAGCGGATTTATGTACATTTGTTTCGACAAATTGTACCGAACTCGGTACAATATCAAAACATTTGGCAGCTGCATTTATCGATGTGAATGTTCTTTCTTCATGTTATATCGAAAAAATATACAGAAGTATTGACTCAATTTACTGCTAATGATGCACAGTGGGGTTCGCGGATAATAAAACAAGAAATGTTATATAAAAATGAACAAATATCAGAATTATCATCTGCACCATCTGTATCCGATCCAGTATCCTGACACAATACTATTTATCTAAACGGACCCAGTGGTTGCGATAAAACAACTCGAGTGATCGAATTATTTGGACAGAGTTCGGATTTATACCCACAAACTTGCGAGAGAGATGAAGAACAGGGTGTAAAATCATGCACTTGTCACAGCTTTTTTTAAGATACAAGTGAGATTAATAGACTCCTGATCGAATGGGCGAGAAATATATACCTGGGATACTAATTCTGGATGCGGTATGCACAGTGTCGCTAGATATATTTAAAATGCTTCTTGATTGGTTATTGCTAAAGGATACCGCGTTGATAATGTGTGGCGATCACGGTTAACCAGCATTTGTTTGGTTGTCTCCGCATTAATGGCTAAATGATTATTTAGAATATTATTAGGAGATAACTCGTGATCATAGAGCGCTTGATCCAAAATTAAAAGAGTTTTAAAAAATCAGATTACAACCGAATAAAATTCAGTGCGAAATAATGCGTGTAGAATAATTTCAGAAACTTCTATAAATGACGTTTTAGATAAATGGAGACCAAACGATTTGATCGTGGCAAGTAGAAAGATAGTCTGTGATACACATCAGCAACAATTATTTCAGTTACATAAGGGAACGTTTTCAAGTCTACACGTACCGTTGTGTTATAGATCAGCTGATACACGACGACAGAATATCGACGTTGATATACCAGGATCCCTGACAGAGTCAAGGAAACATAATCTCGTATTAAATGATGTCGCAGTTGATATCAGTGCTGTTGATGATGCACTGAGCGAAGATAAATTTCCGTTGACGCTAGGACACGCAATGTCAATCAACTCATCTGAAGATTTAACTATTTCTGATACAGTTGTCTGGATCATTGATGATCGTTTCGAATGGTCAAACTTTAGTTTATTTCGCAGTTTCTCGAGTTAGGAAAGTAACGCTACTGAGGAGGGTTATTGTAAATGTTACAAACAACAATAATGAAATTGTAAGTGATGATATAGTAAGAACAAAACTCGCTATTTATAAATAAAGTGACAAAAAAATAATCGCTACTTTGATATTGATGCTGAATTTATCATGGCGCTAAAACAATGACAGCATAATTCTTGTGCGAGTTGTAGCACAATAATGTTGTGGCAGCATTCAAATAATGATCCAAAAGAATATGAGGGTGGATACACGCTACCATCGGATATAAAAAATAGTAGTCATATACGAGAAAAATGTGACACTGAACTGCATTGAATGTAATAGACGTAGTGGCGCTAGTTAAGTGATCGCGGTTGTAATTGTGCATCCTCTGGTATAACTTGTAATTGTTCATGTGTAAATCCACGTCCATGAGCTGTTGAATCTAATCTGTTTATTGCAGGTCTACCCTTGGATCTTACCACACTAGATATTTGTATGTACCGTAAAACTCCAAATAGAATCGGTCGCTTTCTTTTCCTCCTTCAAGTTCACCCGATTCATATAACTATCTTACAGTTCATGTAGTTGTATTATTATATGTTTTGTCTTTGTAATCACATTAATAGGTTTCGTGTTGGTTGTTCGAGTAATTTCATTACTTAATGCAGCTATCACACTTGGTAATCTTGTAACCCATTCGCGAGATCTCGTATCCTGGGTTTTTTCCTTTGTATAATGATATCCAAATAACCGCTCAGCAAGTGTTCGATTAAATCGTTCAACAATTGCCTGATCAAGGTGTACTGCAGTGTGTTCTCGTCGGATTTTGACATTATGTTGATTCGTCAGCGATGATACAGCACCAAGAAATTCTTTGCCAGGATCAACCTGTAGTAAATGTGACCATCGTAATAGTCCTAAATTCGTTCAAAAGCAGATACAACTTCTAGCGCTGTTTTAGTTAATAATGGCTCTGCTTCTTTATATCTCCTGCAACATCAACGACAGTTAGCGCGTATTGTATGTAAAATTGCATTTTAAATTTTGATAGTATCATGTGTAAAAAATAAAATATCCGCCTGATGAACTTCATTAGGAATACTGATATCAAAATGTGCATACTAAATTTCTGTCGGTGGTGGTAGATATATTTGCCATATTGCCTGCCGTGCAAACCAATTTTCAGCAGTGGAATGTTTGACACCTGCTGCATCCGCGAGTTTACTAATCGCTGCCCCTCCTTTTCACTCTCGTTTTTGAATGTAATAAATCGATTTCATTATAATAATTGGTTCATTAGTTACGAGTTCCGAATAGTAATTTACTTTTCATCGCAGATCTCACCAACGAATTTGCTAATTATTCTTTAAAAGTTTTTTTATTTAGTGGAATAAAACGCTTGAATTAATTTTAATCTGCAATATGTCTGTCTCGCAAGTTTTTACTTTTATAAGTTACATCATGAGCATGACACGCTTTTTCATTTTCATTTCTCGGATATTACCAGATCTTGGTTGAACTTGATTATCAAGTCTGGTTTCAGGACCACAATAATTATATCCTGGAGCGTGTTTTTTCTCCTGGGTATTTAACCCATGGAGTCCCCGGTAATTTTCCTAATTTTGCTGCAATACCACTTTCTCGTTTTTTAAAATACTGTTTGGTCTTGAAATAAATTTAAATTTCTTTGTACCACGTTGTTCACATTTACCCGTAACAGCTTATATGTTTTTTGTTGTTGTAATAGTTGTTAATGCATCCGTACGAGTATGCGTCATGCATTTCACATCATATAGCTCCATATTATTTATTATAAAGTATTAATGTAATTGATTTTTTTAGCGACACAAAAACAAGAACCGGTTAAACTCCATGCAGCACGACCGAATTCTATTCGAATGAATATCATAGGTCAATCTGGAAGTAGTAAAACGTAACCGTTGTTTAATTTGATAATGAGGTGGTTAAAATGGGACAAGTTGTATTTAGTTGCACCATCTTTAATCGATCAGAAATGCTACGAAGTGTTAAAAAAAACTTTAATGCAAATGCAGACGATAAATGAAGACGGCGATGATATTAATTTTATCACTGATATTAATGAAGCGCCGAACGTAGATGACCTAATGGATTTATGAATAATTTAGTTGTGTACGATGATGTAATGCTGGATAAACAATCAAATCCGGCAAGAATATTTTCCCGAGGAATAAAAATACTCATGTTAATTATGTTAATCAGCGATATACTCAAATACCAAAAGTTGTCAGGGATAACTAAGAGAGAAACTAGACTTCCTAATCAATTAAATGCGGACACTGTCTAAAAAATATATGACAGTAATCCGTTTATAGCCAAAATCACATGGGCAATTAAATATAATTAAATTTAGATAAGTTGATCACAGTACAAACAGAATTAGTTTTACCATTACATGTCTCAAGCATCCGACAATACTGGCCTTTTGACCGACACAATTGAAATACCCTACCTCTGACATTGTGATTTTCTACTAAAAATTCCTATCCAGACTTGGTAAGTTTAATATTTTAACTGAAAATCCGCACTGCTGTATTGCCGTCGTCGTGTACGTAAGAAATGTGTGAATGGGCCTTGTGACTTCTGGAAACAGAAACAGTTTAAAGTAACCCGGCAAGGACCAGGTACCAGGGAGCTATCTTCCTATCTGAACCACGTTTGGGAATAGACCATTGAATTCAGAATAAATTGCCAACATGCAGTCGTTAAAATAAATATTTTGAAAAAGTCCCACACATTCTCGAGCAAGGTAATTGCGGGTGCGATGGGCTGACTGCGACTGCTCTTGACAAATAATGTCCGATACCGGTTTACTAATTTCTTTTAAAGCTTTGATTGATTGATACGAAAGTTCTTGTCTACTATGATACGACCGCTATTCTGTGCCATTCTTTTCATCAACTTGCTGCATTACACGTTATATTTTCAAGAAAATAATGACTAGAAATGGAGATGTGAAGTATTCAGAAGTTTGAATTTATTACCTACTGAGATTGAATTTCAGGTGATTGACAAGATTTAAATTGTTTCCTTCTAAACTAATTATTTCAGCGTTGCATATTTTATATTTCACATTGGATAATTTTTGGGGTTGGGGGATGGGTGGTATGACTAAAATGGTAGTAGTTTGACAAATATGCCTAAATGATCCCGCATTATTCCAATTCTTAGTCTTTTTGTTTAAAAATATATAATAATAATAATAATAATAATAATAATAATAATAATAATAATAATAATGAGGACTTTGTATAGCGCCTAATCTTTCAAAGCTCTAAGCGCTTTACACCATCAATAATGATATGACTACACTACAGAACAACAAATGACTAAAACAATGAAATTGGAAAACATAAAAACATGCAGAAAATATATAAGATACAAAATACGATTAGGTCGCTAAGTTTGTCCCTGAAGTCGAAACAGGTGAGTCAAATTATCAAAGCGTACAAAAAAGACAACTCCTGAATCCTGCATTTTAATGAGTTGATTTGAAGATCATAGGAAACAGATTGCTGATATGCTTTCAGAGCTTGCTTGTGCGAGACAAACTTGAGCATGTGGTTTAGGGCTGGTAGGTGCATGGACAACATAATCTATCTTACTCGGGTAACATCAAAACGAATCGAGTTTCAAACACAATAGAAATTCTTTATTGCAAAACACTGAAGTATTAGTTTCAAATAAGAAAGTATCTACAATATAAGACAGCATCTACTCATCCATTTTTTATTCTAGTAGTTGTACAATCATAATACATCTTCATATGTCGAAGATGTTAACTTAAAAAAATATTCAACTTAAATACAAAAATATAAAATCAAGATGCATACAAAAAGTAATAACAAATGGATAGACATTTATACTCAGAGACAGTATTAAGAAAGATTAAACAAACCTTTTTAAATAATCTATTAACTCAACTATAAATAAAATATTATTCGAACTGGGAAATCAATTTATCACAGGTAACCTATATTCTCCAATTGAAGCGTATGCGCACGATACAAGACACTTTCTACAAAACCCATGTTTTATAAGTCAGTTTAGTTGGGACAAATCGAATTATTTCACGTATTTGGTTATCTTCCTATTTCAACAGTAACGCTAGCATTAATAATTCCGTACGGGTATGGGTCCTGCTTCGGGTAGTTGATAACATTTGGTACACTCGTATTGGATTCCTAGTTACCTTTTATAATCAAAACTTGGATGCCGGATAAATAATTTTTTTTCTATAGCATGAACAAAAAGAGTAATGGACGATATTTTGCTTTTCAACGAAACATTAATCGTTTAACAACAGTTTTTTCAATCGTTTTCATCAGTGAAGTTTAAGTGACAGGATAACTGTCCAGTAAGTCATCTCTTCAAAACGAAAAAAAAAATCACTGCTTCTGATTGTTTAACACAAAGAATGTTTTTAGTGACAAACGATGGGGACATCATTTCAGAAAAATGAATGCCTTCGAGTGTACACATACTAAGTAGTCAAGAAGGCCCCCCACCCCCAACCATGTCACGTTTTAGGCAAATATGATGATTAATTAAACAAAATAAGATGATTACAAATTACCAAATGAATGTGAAAGTCAAAAATTTGGTTCATGAACAGAACTGGTACATAATCATAATGTATGTCCGCATAGGCACAACCACCTAATACCAGTGGATAATAGGGAGGCCGGAAGCAAATCAATCCATAGCTGTTGCTTTTATAATATAAAGAAAATTATGTTTGGAAGTTTGTATTTAAATATCATTTATCGGGTCCTGTTTATGTTCGAATGAGTTAACGATAATTGAACCCCTCTTTTTAGGACCGTACCCGTACAACGAAACAAAGTCACAGTGGACCTATATTTTATAGTTTACTGACATGGGCCAAGTTTATGTATACAGTTTAGCACATGACTAAATATATTTCCATGATATATACAGCATACCTTTCTCAGAAAGACCTATATGACTAATACAGTTGGAAACAAATATTATATTTATTCAGTGGTAAACGTTCCTTATTAATGACTATAAATTGTAAATTGTGATAGGATTCTATCGACCGGTTAATCATTTACTGTACATGAGAATGTATATAGGAATTTGATGAGTGGACTGAATGCATTTTATGTAAAGCCTCAGTTGTAGTTGTTGAAAGAAAAGTGACTAATCTAAAAATATGAAAGAAAAATTGATCTCTGGATTTTATCAACTCTTAATAATACTTCTATTTAGACTGTACAGACACGAATACTTTGGTTTATGTTTTGATTATTATACACTTTGAGATGGGTTTACATTTCCTAGTCAATTTTACTTTTCATTTCGACTGAAGGATATTAATTACACCTTGATTTCGTTGTTATCTTTATTAGCCTTATTTGAACCTAAATAATATAAGCATCCAGTTTGTATCTGGATCGATTCTGTGTTCTGCCTGGTGCTAGTAATGACGATGTCAACTCAGTTCCCTCTATAATTTATTTTTAGCCATTTCCTTTATTCAAACCATTCATGGAATTTGTTAATTACAGATACATTTTGGTAACCAATGTAATACACGCATATAGAAGGTAAAATGATCTAGGTAGTACACTGTCACAACCGCTTTGTGCTTGTGCATCAGTTGTGTTAGAAGCTGTTACATTGGGGAAGCCAGTTGTTGAGACGGTAGTAGGAGTAGAAGCAATTGTTGTTGTTGAGACGGTAGTAGGAGTAGAAGCTGTTGTTGTCATCGATGCACTGGTAGCTACTCCTACAGTGGTAGCAGTAGAAGAAGAGGCCATTACTGTTTCGGATCCAGTTGTGATTTGAGAGGAAGTAGATGTTTCGGAGGTCGTTGAGGTTGCTGCAACAACTGTCCACGCAGTGACACTCATAAGTAGTGCTTAAAAAGTGAGAAATATTCATGGTGCCATTAATACGTTTAATTCAACATTAAGTCAATTCTTATTTCCAATATTTGCTACTCACAAATCATTCTTACATATACAACACTTTGCTTGAGTTTAATTTTTATGTATACTTACGAAAAAGTAAAGTTGTTTTACTCAGTCCCTTTTATTTTTCCAGGTTGTCTTGCTTTCGGTTTGCATTTTCAAATGTGCATGAGTTACGCTTAGAAATGCATGTATATACTCATGCACGCATTATCACATAATTATTTGTCATCCACAAAACCATCAGGACTAACAATCGTCTACCCACTCACATACAAGTTCATTCGGCATTTATTTTATTGTATAAGGACTCAAATTTGTGAGTGATTAGATAATCTACGTCGTACAATATTTAATGCCGTCAGTTCTAAAGTTGGTGATAACAAATCTACTACAGGCGTTTATACTTGATAATTATGCTTACAATGTATTTTTTAAGTAACAAGCTCAGCATACATGAATAAATGTAGCCATAAAATATATTTGTAAAATAATAGCTTGGAAAAGCATGCATTGATAGTATTTACATTATATTTATGATAGTTTAAGAGAAACCACGATCATGGAACATGTCCATACTGGACTAATCGATAGCAACACGTGTGCTAATGACGTGGTCCTCTATATGCCATCTGCAAGGACAATTCTTGCAGTTGGACTCTCAATACAGGCCGATATTTTGAGTTTAATTATTATAGTTAGTAAAAGGATCTCATTAAGCGGATATTATAGCTGAAAATGCTACAAATGAATGGTCTGTACAATTCATTTCTAATTTGAAATGATAGTTAAAAAAAGCCAAAAATAGCGCCCCTCTCCCCTTTATTTTAAATCCAGTGAATGGTCTAAATTCTGAGCTGAGTCTTTGATAGTGAACATTTGTTTGTAATCTTGGGACCTGGATTATACGCATTATGCGACAGCATATCTTGGTCCATGTTGTTGATGAGTAAATAGCGGTAAACGAGGTAAAGTAATTTATCCATTATAATTTCAAGATAGTTTGAGGAAAAGACAGATTTATTTTCTGTGCTGGTAAATATACAATTTAAATTTTTAAATAAATCTAGATCCCAAATACTCAAGTTTATCTATGAAAAATTAAACAACAACAACAAAAATGGAGAAAAAAAACCCCACAAACGACAAACAACTAAGAAATAATTGCAAATTATATTTGTTATAAAATTTGTCCTGTTAGCCTTTTCTTATTAATATTCTCCATCCTTTTTAAACAAATAAATAAATAAAATAAACAAACATATCAATGGTTTGCAATCTGATATTAAGATTCAATTTCCAAGATGAATATCTATCTGTACACTCCATGCTCAGAGTGTGCTCAGACCGCTCAATACATAAAGGATACATAGGCCTTCTGACGGAGGATTATATGAACTCGTTCTACACAAAGACACTCCATACACGGTGTGTACTTATAACACTCAATACAATGAGAGTATTTATGTCGCTCAGTACACGTAAGGTACTTAAAGCTCCATACATGGCAAGTCCTTACAATATATCCGCTTGATTAAATTCTTTTTTCTCGAAAACATCATTAAACAAGAAAATAACATTTCTGAAGGAACACAAATATTAACTAAGGTAGAACAGATTTGAAATATTTAGATACCCCGTGATTTTTCTTAGCATATTCAATTTACAAACCAAATAAATAGTATCACGCTCAGTACTAATCCATTAAAAATTAATTGACTAATTAACCAATTAATTCCATAATTAATACCTAATATAAAGAGGGTTCTCTTTCCGCCGAACCAGTTCATTTTGTAAGGTGAAATCTCCGTCTGGAATGATAATAATGGAACATAATACAGATTGAAATACACATCATAATGACTTGAAGATATTATGAATTTTTTTTAAAAGCTAATTTACCTAGAATAAATTGCATGCAACTTAAACTTTAAAGTAGGTAATGTTGCTTTTATGCTAACTATAATATTTGTAAGAATAAAATATTTATCAAATCTAATTAACTGAAATATAAAAACAACAAACGCTGATAAATATTTGCAACTAGCTTTGCATTTACTGTATGCTTCTTCAGGCAAAAATATATATGGTGAACTATACGCACTGTTACAAGTATTTACACAAATCCAACACCTGAGAGAGAGAGAGAGAGAGAGAGAGAGAGAGAGAGAGAGAGAGAGAGAGAGAGAGAGAGAGAGAGAGAGAGAGAGAGAGATGGGTGGGTGGGGTGTAAAATAAATATGTGTGGATGCGTGATGGCAGGCAGTAGATAGTATCATGTCGTCATTATACCTACTCGGCTGTTTTCGCGCGCGAACAATACCATATTGCTTTTTTAATTGCTTCTTAGTTTGAGAAAAAAGACAACACAAATAAATCCATTGCCTGTGTCAATACATAACCCAGGTGTCATGCATAAAAAGACTGAAAGTTTTTAGTCTTGATACAGTAACAAATTAACAAAATATAGAACGACATCAAGTAGTCAGATTTCTATCTGTGCTCTTAGTTGAATATTTTAATTTCAGATGTACGGTGTCTAAGGAAGTAAAACGATGCTGATGGCATACTGCAAGGAATCGTTTTAAAATGCTCACCCAAACCCATCTATATTTTTTCCTTGTACATTTTTATATTTAAAACAAACATGATTTGATCGTACGTTTTTCTTGCCACGAGAAGTTATCCATAATGAGTCCAATTAATGATTAATGTTGAAGAGATTTCTTTCCTCCATTTGAGTTGCCCCGGGTGAATGAATGGACAAAAGCGGTCGCATTTATTTACCACTGTAATCTCACATCTGTTCGCGGTAGGTTCGAGTCTCAAGCTCGGCCAACGCGAGTACGTCACAAAGCTTGCCAGTTCACTCCCGTGGGTCGGTGGTTCTCACCGGGATTTCCCCGGGTTCTTCTTCCGACAATTATACTTTCCGCCAAGCATAGCCTATGTTGTGTGGTAAATTGGAATCAAACCACAACAACATCCGTAAGTTGAGTTATTGTTTGTTGTTATGTTTACCAAAACGTTATATATTCAGAAAGTCACAATAGAACGGCAGGTCAAAGGAGGTCAAAGGAGTTTACTGCCGCAAGGGATATAGGTGTTGAGTGTCAATGCAGCTAGAAGACCAATGATATACATGTTTTCAATACTGGGTCGGACCTCCGATCCCTGGTACCCATTATACCGTCTGACAGCATTAGTCTCTCTTTCTCTCTGTATATAAAATATTGAATTTAACGTAGCTTTAACAATTTTTCAGTCGTATCGCTACGATGTCCGGAGTGTGGCAGTTTATTTGTGATCCCTACCACTTAGGCATTATCCAGCATACATATTGTATGATGTCCCACCCAGTCACATTACCATGACACTAGGCTTACCATTTATAACACTAACTTTTTAATGCTGAGGGCTAGTGCCGTTTTGTATAAGTCTTTCGCATGACTCGGTCGGAGATCGAACCCGCGACCTCCCACATCCGAGACGGACGCTCAAACCACTTATTCCACCCGACCTGTCCGGGAATTTCTTGATAATAGTAAAGGTAAAGATCATTCAATAATCAGGACTGAATAAACTTTGGTTTGTAAACTTTAGTTAGCAGTGTATCACGTGCAATGTCCATACGTACAATATCTAAAGAAATGTCAGCCACATTACATCAGAATAGCATAGTGGTATGCCAAAATTATCTTCACAGAGCATGTTTCAAATGCAAATAACTTCACCTTACAGACATCACTCTATCAAAGTCTATAATAACTGTCGAGTGAGTCTGCGGCGATCGAGCAAGCAACAGCATGGAATCATACGTGCCAGCAACGGAGATTGTCCCAACTCAGGCTCTCAGTGCCCTTATGGGTATTGGGTTAAAACTTGCAAATAGCTGGAGCCTTCGAGCGGCAGAGAAAATAACTACTTTACTCTTAATATGGGACAAAGAAGAAATTACTTCACCGGGGTATCTGCGATGCAGGATAAATAGGGGTGGTGGAAGACAGAGGAATAAGACCCAGTCGGACTGAAAACGATCCCCCCCCCACACACACACACACCCACACAATTACCACCAGTCCATTTACAAACGGCTTCACAACCCTTACCTGGGGTTACTGCATCTGAAGTACCTAAAACGACTGTAGAAGACACATTGGCTGAGATAGCCAATAAATTTCATCTACTCTACAAAGAACTGACTGAACTTGGGGTATCGTTCACACCTATAGCAGATGAAATTACTTCACCCCCACCATCACCACCTAAGGAGCATCAGCAACCACCACCACCACCATCTATACCAACTGCTCAAAAATCTTCAATTTCGGCAGTTGAATTGGAGAAAGATTTGGAAGTATCATCGACTTCTGATGAAGAAGAAGAATCACCTTTCCTTCAACCTAAGAAAGTAGTTAGAATGCCACAGAAGAAAAAGACCAAGCTCATGACGTCACAATGCCACAAACTGGGACTTGCCAAAACCATGAAGGATGAGAAAAAAGCCGTCAACGTTATCAATGCAGTCACCTATATTGGATACCGGTCCCTTGAAACACCACACCCTAGAAGGGCTCAATGGCATTTTGGAGCTCAAATCCTGTCCAGCTACTACTATAATATCTTTGAAGGAAGGCCAATCTCTCACCAGTTTGATGCGGCAAAATACATCGGTAGCTTACACGACATAGAATTCCCACGAGTCTGTGTAGCTGAGCAGCGAACTGCAGCCCGCCTTATACAGTTGGAAGAAAAATGAGGAACCTTCCAATAAAATAGCCCTCTTAAGGGCTTGCCATATCTGCCATTTATTTTTATTGAGTTCTCATTTGGTACGAGAACTCTATTCGAACAAGCTCTAATGAAAAATCTGACATGATCATTTCGAAATACCGTTCCAAAATTTACAATCTATTCTAACCTAACAGTGACCCACCTACATATGTCGCATAGACATTTTAGTTTAAAAATTTGTTAGTGACTCATAATATGTACACTATGTACTAGAAATATTGGTATGTTAAGCGTTAGGAAAATTCTACAACTTATTGAATTTGACTCAATTGCACAGGTGGCTGACACACTATTGGTTTTATTTTGCCCATTAGTAAAACTGGACTGAATTTGAAATAAGTATGGCTAGGACGTTCCAGGGCGTAAACGACATCCATCTACGACATCGGCTGGCCGACCTCCGGGACCTTTTCCTCCTTTTACTCGTCCAGAGCCCATCAAGATAGCGATATGAGAAAACTATTTTTCTCTCGGTATTCTTTGGTGCCATTGCACCCCTGTTACAAACTACCTGATTGGTTGATAGGGTTGAGTGTGTGTTGGGTCTATTCCCACTCACCCAGGGTCTTACATTCATGTCATTAGCCATTTTTTAGTGGTATGACATGACGACCAAACTTAACAAGCGCACTTTGTGCGTTAAATGCCCGTGGGGATGTGGCACCATTCCTTCCCACGGGAAACCAACCATCATAAAACAATGGTTAAACTAGTGAACAAATGACCTTTATGGCCAATGTCACTATAATTCAACTCATCATCAACTGCCGAAATTGAAGATTTTTGAGCAAAATGAGTATTGTATTCCAATGAGACAATTTATATATAATTCAAGATGAGTAAATGCGCATTCACGAACATAATCACTTTTATTAAAGCAAATTTAAGCGACCTTACATCGAGTTTTACAAGCATGAAATCGAAAGGAAGATGATTTATCTTCTCACAAATTGCGACTTTCAAGCCGAATGAGATTTTCATACTAACATGTCCATATTTGCGTGGGCGAGTTTATTTTGACGAATTAGCCAATAAAGGTACACGTTTACAAATACTTATGGTTTTAAATTTAAGAGCATACTTCTTGTAATTTAATTTTTTTTGGGTGATCATTTGAAGCTAGAAATGAAAAAAAATAAATATTGGATCAATGGATGTAGATGACATAGTGGTTACTTTCTATACATGTGTAGTCCAAAGATACCCCCCTTAATAATAATAATAATAATAATAATAATAATAATAATAATAATATTGGGGTAGAAATTATAAATTACGCTATGAAATTAAATGACTAAGTTTATGTACATTTATTTAAAAAACCCTTCAGACTTTTCGTCTTAAAAATTTGAAGTGATCTACAAACTGCAGGGGCTTTGGCGAATGTTATTAAACTTTAACCCTGCTGTACTGCTAACAACTCAGGTTTAATCCCAGTAAAATGACAACAAAATAGAAGAAACGTATCACACACACACACACACACACACACACACACACACACACACACACACACACAATGAAGAGAAAGAAATAACGAAGCCACTGATTCCATATAAAGCAATCTTCAGTGTTAATTAAATAAGATTTTCACCACATAAATACAAGTAAACACAAATATGTATTAAACTGAAATGTGAATAACATCAACATGCAATAAATTCCGTAACACTAACAATGCAAACTACACAATCCAAACTACACAAGAAGGAATTACACTGTTAATAATTTTTTTAATAAAAAAATTCGTTATCTTAATACGTCAATCTCCTTCAAAACAAAAGAAAAACACATAATATAGTAACCGGAAGTGGGGTGGGTGGTGTCGTCTGCTCAACAAACGTTTGCGAAAACAGTAACAAAAAAAAAAATGAAACTTTTTGTTGACAAATGCTTTAAGTAAATAAACAGTATTTCTTCATGTACAGTTCAGTTATTTATATCACGTCCGTCCCTGCATTAAGCATATCAAAACATTGAAACTGTTTTCAATATTTGAATCAACAGACGAATATACTCAGTAAAAAGGAACAAAAATGAGAAATCTTTGATTTACCTCGGCTTCTATCAAATCACCAAACTATCGCAACAAAAAGGAATGCAAAATTTACTTAAAGAGTTGCTGTGCTACTGCATACACATTCATATAGGCCAATTTTTTTGCAAGGCTACAGTAGAACTTTAAACTGCAACTGCAAGCGGGTATAACTAAGTGACGATGAGACGCGCGCGAGATGTTTATACCCGACCTGCCTAACAACATCCTCAATCGATCAGTCCTTGGCCTTTTCCGTCAGTAGAGAAAGGCTTTACTGAAATGACCGATCCACGTTCGTTTCGCAGTGATTAACCCGTAACCTTGGACATTCCTGATATCGGATATCGTTAAGAGAGCTTATAATCGTCTTGCATTGTAGGATCAAATTATATATAGTTTTTGTAATTATGTAACCGGTTTATTAATATTCTTACTTTGTATAATTTACATTTAAAACCCCCCAAATAAATAAATAATAAAAATAATACGTTATATCTTGATATATTATTGACAAATCTTCACATATTTCTTCAGAACTCAGTTTATATAATACAAAATTATGGTGTTCATAATACGCATAATCAAGTATTTTATTAATAATTAATCATTATATATTGAGAATTAGTTTTAAAATGTCATTACTTTAAAAAAAATAGAATTAGAAATTTAATTTTATCATATGTCTACTTTCACTAGATAAGTTATTCGGTAAATTAGAATAATATAAAACATATTGTTAACTAATTGTAAACAGGGGACATAATTCATATAACACGATTAATGAATGTCGTATAGCGTTTGGACTTTAAACATTTTGGTTATAGCGTATTAAGACGTGCATTATACATAATAAAATATTAATAATACTAGTTATCTCTATTTATTCGTAAATGTTATGAGATAGTTATTAATAGAGATATATGTATCTTTAAGATCCATTTTTATGTATTTGTATGTATTAAATTATCATTAATTTGAGTTGCATATGCAAATTTCCGTGTCAATTGTTTACTAAAAAATAGGACAATTAGATTAAAAATGTAAGCTATGATTTCATCTTGGTTATGCCATATTGTTTATATCATTGATCACTTAGAAACAGACTATATTTAATGACATAAGTAATAATATTGAATTCAGTTTGAATTTAGTCTGATGAAGCAATAAAGCAAAACCAGCCACACATTTCTAATATATAAGACATTAGTCATGTATACACAAACTTCTACCATCAATTTTTATAGACTAAGGCCAATCCCACAGTACAGACTAATTATATCTAACATAAAATCATGGACAGCACCAAATATAAAACAAATTCAATGATATTATAATTATTTAAAAGAAAACTAGAAACAGCAAATGCGAATGAAACGGAAGAGAATACATGGTCCTTTGATACAGGCGAAGCAACCGTAATACGTATTTTCGGAACTGTTCAAAAATCGATAATATGAGGTGTCATTCTAACTATAAGTTTTGAGAGAGAGAGAGAGAGAGAGAGAGAGAGAGAGAGAGAGAGAGAGAGAGAGAGAGAGAGAGAGAGATGAAAAGAGAAAATTGATGAGAGTAACACTGTAAAAATACGATGTAAGTCTAGTAGCAATATTGCAGGGTGTGATAAAATGAGTTAATGAACTTTATATTTTAAATGGGGGATTATTTTACAATCTCAAAATTTCTATCTATCTATCTATCTATCTATCTATCTATCTATCTATCTATCTATCTATCTATCTATCTATCTATCCATCCATCCATCCATCCATCCATCCATCCATCCATCCATCCATCCATCCATCTATCTATCTATCTATCTATCTATCTATCTATCTATCTATCTATCTATCTATCTATCTATCTATCTATCTATCTATCTAATGCTCATCTTATTTACCATTCAATAAATGCCCAGCGAGTATATGACCATCAGACATATGCCAAAATCGCTGGTGAATTGCTTAGAAGGACTCAGATTGTGTGAATAAACTTACTTGGACTAAACCAACATTATTTTCATTCAATGAATACTGAATAGTCAGTAATGATATAAAATAATGAAACAAAGACATGACTACACATTTTTATTAACTGATCACTACAATAGACAAGATGAACATATACGTATCTCAATTGGTATAACAAATACAGGATTACTTTCTAGAAATTTATTTACTTTACAAATAACGATAGTATTAACATTTACAAATTTATATATTCGCACTAAACTTGATAAATATTAATAATAATGAGGATTTTGTATTGCGCCTAATCTTTAGAAGCTTTAAGCGCTTTATAACATATATAATGATATGACTACAAAAAACCCACCATGAAGTTAGAAAACATAAAGAATGCTGAAATATTTAAGATACAAAATATTATTAGGTCTAAGTTTGTTTTTGCAGTCAAATAATGTGAGTTTTAAGAGCACTCTTGAAAGGGATCATTGTGTCTTTGTGTCTAATTTCGATGGGCAATTCGTTCCACGTTGCTGGCCCCTGTCATGTAAAAGAACGTTGTCCATATGACTTCGTTTTCATAGAGGAAAATAATGAGTATATGATTGTCGGAAGAAGAGCGTAAGTATGTCGGTAGTGTCTACACATGGGTGAGGCCAGATAGGAGTCCGTCATTGAAACGCAGCGCAGAGAACAGGATGTGTGCCCTGATCGTGGTACTCTAAGGATGATCGGAACAGCTGTGTTTTGATCTTTTTGAAGTTTCTGGTGTATATAAGGAGACGAATCAGACATTAGTCCATTCTTGAAAGTACTAATAAATACACAAGTGTTTTAGTGGCACCAACTGAAAGATATTTGCGAATGGAGCTGATTCGCCTCAACTCAAGATATGCAGCCTTGCATTTGTTCGCGACATGTGCGTGAGTACTGTCTAGAGTAACATCTAGAGTTTGAACTGACTGTGTGAATTTAATGTTGGTGTTGCTGATATTTATTGCTTGAGGTGAAGGATGTGAATGAGAAGGCCTTAGTGTTGTGATCAGAAGGACATCAGTTTTATCATCATTCATCTTTAGCTTGTTTCATGTCATCCATGATTTCACATTAGAAATGCACATCTCTACTCCTTGGATGGTAGCATCAACTTCTGTTGGGTGTCTATATATGTATATTTGGATGCCGTCATCGTGTAAATGGTAAAGCACTGGATGATGATATATGACACTTGGGAGCGGCTGCGTGCATATAATAAAGCTAACAGGTCCAAGTACAGACCCCTGTGGAACACCACAGCATAGATCAACTGGGCTGGAGTGTATTCCATTTGCAGCCATAATTTGTGTCCTGTTGACTAAATAGGACTTGAACCACTGTAAGTCTGTATTGTGAATGCTAAATACATGCTGGAGACGGTGAAGTAATATATCATGGTCTATTGTGTCAAATGCTGTAGACAAATCAAGGAATGTGAGGACTGTAATCTTTCCGCTATCCAAAGCAGAGATAATGTCATTAACTACTTTCAGAAGAGTAGTTTCAGTACTGTGGCAAGAGCGATATGTAGACTACATATGGCTAAAAAGACTGTTTGAATTCAGATAAGATACAAGTTGGGTATGTACAACGTTTTCTAAGATTTTTGTATACGAGCAGGAGATTAGAAACTGGGCGGTAGTTCTTTAAATCGTTATGGTCGAATGTTGGTTTCTTCAGCAGAAGCGTTACAATGGCAGTTTTGAAAAATGATGAGAATTTCCCGGATGAGAGAGACGTATTAATAACATCAGTTAGTGAAGGAAATATTGGATCTAACCACTCAAGCAGCAGTGATGATGGAATTGGATCAAGTTCACATGACTTTGGTGCACTCTTCATCACGATTGTACGTACTGATTGTACTTACTAAATGCACAGAGACAGCTTCAAATGCCGCTATCGATTGCCACTGAAATTCTGTATCGCAACTATAAGGTGACGCGACGAGTTAATTGAAATTGTGTTGTCAAGCGTATTGGCTTGTACCTTGTCAAGGAAGAAATTTGCAAATTGGTCCGGAAGGTTTATATGAGGAAAAGGTAGTTGAAAGTGTTGTACATTTGTTCCTTGACATTATTTTGTTATTAATCTCGAAGAGCTCTTAGCAGCTGAAACTTTCATTGTTAGTACTTTTGTGGGATATTTTGGTTAAATAAACTAAGTTTGTGATGTTCTTCTTAGCGGCTTGAAAGATTTGTTTATGATTAGTGAGTTTGGTGGAAAGCCAAAGCATCTCCGCTTTACCGAACCGAGGTATCTTTAAGCAACGCGAAGCTGGTCCCTAACACTGCAATACCACGGAGAACACTTTTGAATTGATACGCTGCACTTTGTGGCTGGTGCATGTTTCTCAGGCAATGAACGCCTTCAGTTATCCAGTTGTTTTGCTGTAGGAGGTAAGCAAGTTGTTACTTTTGCATGGATGTCATGCATTAGTTTGATTCTTTTTTTCAGACGGAGGTTTCTTTTAGTAGCAAAAAATAAATAAAGGTGGAGGGTTAGGGACTGATGCGTCGAGATGCAATTTATTGCCGAGATGATCTGATGCAAGTTCGTGGGATACAAAGGTGGACCGTATAATATTATGATCAGGTCTATGAAGAATATCGTCTAAAATGTGACCATGATTATGGGTGGTTTGGTTAACTGACTGTTTAAGGTTGAAAACATGACTATAAAATATGAATTTTAATGTGTATGGGTTTCCAGGACAGTCAAAGTAAAAGTTGAAAACCCCAATAATACTCAGTCTGTCACCTATCAAATTTCCATACTTCTGGAGATTCGGAAACTGCACCAAAAAGAGATATTCCAGTCAGCTTCTGTTTTCTACTAGGAGGAGGGAATTAGAGACAGTAAAAATGGACTTACTTTTGTTCTAGTATGAATGTTTTTTTGGACTAGTGTGGCAGAAATTGAAGGTTGTTTTGTGTTTAAGACGTTTTATCATGGAATTCTTTGTGATGACGGCAATTCCAACTCCGCGAGAGTGGCGGGGTAACGACTTGATTTAGTAACCGGTGGGTGTTAGATCCCCGCACTTGTCAAAATTAACGACCGAATTTTTAAACTGTTTAGCTGCAAAGGTAGAGAGGAAGATACCTGGATTTCTTCTTTCTGTTTTACGCCAGCCAGCTTTGAAACAACGTTTCCTTTTTCGCTTCCGTTTATATTTAAGTAATGATGAATGTAGACCCAATTCCTTTAGTCTTCAGCACAATGTAGTATGGAGATCCAAGCAGTGGTGATTTAAATCTATTAATGAGGGTCAGTCATATCATAAACCGGTTGACTGGCGATCACGTGTTGGCGGTTTATTCAAGAACAACCGACGTTGTAGAAGTGGAGTCAAGACATCTGAGAACATATTTCATTGTTCTCATTTCCCGAACAAGTTGATGAAGAAACACATACGAAATGAATAACCAATGCATGATGAAAAACAATGTAGACGATGATAGACAACAAGCACATAAGTCATGATAAACAGCACAAAAACGAAACAGCAGCGTCAAGCCAGTTAAGCGATAGCCGCCATCTTTTAAAATAGCAGTTATAAATGCAAAAAGAAATAAACCAATAAGAAGATCAATTAATTCCAATATTAGTAGAAAATGAAGATCAATTAATAATGGCATTTCCACAAATAAATCTGTAATACGTTCTAAGTGGTATTTTATAACTGTTGTTCAGAGTTCACTATGTGACAAAATCATAGCATATACTAAAAATTAAAATTGTAATGATATAATTTCGGTAATCAAATTTGCTGTGATTTGTACGAATACGTCCCAGACGAATGTCCCATTCTTGGGTGCAGGCCAATATATCGACAACGTGGTATTTGTTTCAAACAAAATGACATATAACCTGTCTATGGTTTTCTACATGAATAAAAATGGAACATGGAATTCATTGTAAATTACAGCCAACATTGTATGATGTCAAGTCACGCACTTGGACTTATCTAGGATCCTTGTTATAAATATCCTAGATATTGACAATGGTTCTGTGAACATCTGAAACTTTCTTTGTCAAACCGACCATTTTTAAAACATCTTTCTTATTGCAAGGTTGGTGACACTTATTTGTGTCACTAAGCAGTCAGAATTCATCAGGGACTACTATAGTCATACAATATTGGATTTTCCTTAAAAGTATATTGACTTATCTTTAAAGAAATTATGAGAATTGCATCAAAATATGAGAAATTCTACCACTAGTTTGTTTTAAAGAATAAAAAGCTTTTTGGCGAAAATATCGACTTTGTCTTAAGTATTATAATCACAATAATGTCAACTCTCAATTTCACATGGGCGCGATCCAGGGCCGTATTATCCATAAGGCTGACATGGCTGAAGCCTAAGGGCCCTATGCAACCTTTAGCCATGCAATGGCAATGCTGCGTAATCGAAAATTCCACATTTTAAAAAATCCTACTCCATGCCACAACAATCAGACTGCTGCTAAATTCCACCTTTTAAAATCATTTTTGGTAAGCTTTTATTAATTAAAAGAGCGCGAAATTCGTTGGTTGATGTCGTGGGCCCCAAAGAAGCTCAAAGCCTAGGGGCTCTGCCATTCGCGGGTGGATGTCGAGGGGCCCAAAGAAGCTCGAAGCCTAGGGGCCCTGCCATGGGTTAATACGGCACTGGCGCGATCAATGTTTTGGGTGTCGACGTAAGTACTTAGTTGTGTCTAATCTATCTTATCTTTACAATTTGCATAATGCTGACTTGGCTCGACAACAGCACCATAATTTTGCAGGATGCATGTATTTGCTTATGGGTGGAAGGAGAGGTATGACTGGCTGGACGTTTTCATTGATTTATCCTATAATTTAATCTGAACGGGGGATAACTTTCTTTATGTATTTTAAATTAATAAAATATATTTGCAATTTAATATAAATTAGCGTCAACATTCTATAATACCAACAAAGACTCGCACCAAGACATGGGTCTTAATTTAAAAAAAATTAAATATATTGATTCGGTTTTACTTAAGCATCTCAAACTATATTCATCACATTGAGTGATTTAAACATTTTTTTTATTGTTTGATTAGTATATTTTCCTGAACATTCAGGATGTTAGGGAATGAAATACAGTAAACATCTTGAAGTTTCCTTCTTTGAGGACATTAGAACTATTTCTCAATGCTCAACTCAGTTTTGCAAGAATAACATACGATTCTGTATGTTACGTTATAGATCTGAAAATGTTATTTTGCTTTCTTTCCTCTGTCTCTGCTTCTCAGGGGCCCCGAGTGGCCGAGTGGTCTAAAGAGCTGTCCGTTACGGATCACTGTCATCTCACCTCTGTCTGCGTGGGTTCGAGTCTAAGATTCGGCAAATGTGGGTAAGTGATAAAGCTTGCCAGTAGCTTCTCGTGGGTCGGTGGTTCTTTCTGGGGATTTTCCGGGTTCTTCCTCAACCAATAATACTGGCCGCCATGTATAGCCTATATTGTGCTGAAAAATGGTGTTAAACCATAAAAAAAACCCAATGTCTCTGCATCTGACAAAACTGTTCACTGAAGTGTCATAAATAAGATAAAGAGAACTCAGTTTAACGGGAAAAGTCGAGAAACGTAACCCGATCAAAGTCTCCTTTCTCCGAATATTTAGGTGTCCAATATTGAGTAATTACTTCTTTCAGAACCTCTCCTTTGGCCTAGTGGTTAGAGCGTCTGCCGCGGAAGCGGAATGTCGTGGGGTTCGATTTTCCTGGCGGAGTCATGCCAACGACTTACAAAAATGGTACTAACAGCTGCCTCGATTGGCGCTCAGCATTAAGATGTTAGTATTAAGACTGGTCGGCCTGGTGTCAGGATAATGTGACTGGCTGGGACATCATGTTACATGTCTTCGGCATGATGTCCCAGTGTTAGACAGCACTATAAACTGCCTCACTGCAGACATCTTAGCGATATGACTGAAATCTTTTTAAAGCTACGTAAAAAATCCTAATCTCTCTCTCTCTCTCTCTCTCTCTCTCTCTCTCTCTCTCTCTCTCTCTCTCTCTCTCTCTCTCTCTCTCTCTCACACACACACACACACACGTCCTTCAGATCCTTACCATTACAGCTGCTATTAATACCTACCAAAAATTCTACCACCACTTATAGTGATGGAAATACCACAAGGATATACACAAGTAAAGATAAAACCTGTTAAGCGATGGCTTTTGAAGATTCTTCCAACCAGGAATTTGAACACGCTTGACTTTGGTCATTGTTTTGGTGGTTTTATATTTGGTACCTTTGTTGCCGTCGTGTTATGACATTGTTCGACCCCGCCTAATTTCGACAGAAACAAGAATGACGGTCTCAACGTAATGCCATATTTAGCCGTAGTCATTGTGGAACCGAGATAGCAGAGAGTGGTCAATATATTGTTGCTACTCAGCCTTTCCGCGTGTGAATATAATGACGTTCTTTTTTAAAAAAAAAATGATTTTCAGGTGTAAGACATACTTTTGTCCAGAGTGTCAGACCCTCCGCATGATATGCAGGGAACGATAATATGTTTTCATTCTGGCACAGTATCAGATAGCTAAAGTATAGGTATAAGAATACCAATTATACAAACACAGGTGGGCGGAGCATAAGGTATACGGAACATATTATTCGAAATGTGTATGTTGTGACTAGATAACTCTTAGCCTTGTCTAGTTCCAGCAGAGTTATCTCTCTTAATTCAATTTAGTATCTGGTTTTGTTCTTGTCAAACTGACAATCTAACAAAGTTCTCTATGACAGTGTGTGGCATACATGCTGAAGTAGGACAGAAGTATATTTATCTCACAAAATATTAGCATTGAGGTTAATGGAAAAACACTTGGTACCGTGATACCTATCGGGAAGAACAGCCTCACTGTATCCATAGAAACGCATACATGTGGGCGGCATTTATGAACTGTACTAGTTTTATATCTGTGTAGTCATCTCCAAGAGTAGCATACATACAACAAAATAAGTCATGTAAAGATTATATAGTTGGCTAAATGTTGACTATTTTATCTGCAAAAGGTGCAAAATCATGTATAAAAAAGCAGTTATCTTGTTCTTGTAAGGCATATCATAAACCTTGCTACTGAATAAGCTAGGTTTTCACTTGTAGATAGACCACTTGTATCATATATAATATTCTGGTATCATTAATGTTAGGTAATTTATTAAAGATATGGTATTCTCTCCCATTTTGAGTTTAATCGTCCTGCTCTAATTGTCCATTTTTTGTACACTTTAATGCCTTTAAATTGTTGATGCAGTTTATTTGGTTTACTTCTCATTCATTCCCTTTTTTATGAATCAGCAGAGAAATACCAACAGACAAAAACAGTTTATTTAAGTCAGCCTCAGGGCCGGACCTAAGTTTTTTTTAGGGTGGTGGGGGCCCAAACTTGTTATTGGGTTAAGCGAAGGCGCGAAGCGCCAAGCCTTCTAGGGGTCCGGGGGCATGCCCCCCCCCCCGGAATTTTTTTTTTCAAGGATGCAAAATGGTGCAATCTGGTGCTATTTGAACCTTGAAAAAGGGATCTAGCTAAAGTGACTAAAAACTGCAATGTTTTAAAAACACTAAAAAAAAAATAAAAAAAACCTAAATAAATAAATTAAAAAAAATATTAAAATTCGGAACCCCCTTTGCATCTTTTATCAGAAGCAGTGAATAGGTTTATTTTTGTTTTTTTTTTAAAAGGGGGGGGGGGGGGGCGGGCCCTGCCCTGAGCCTTTTCCACTGACACTTGTATGAGCCTATTCCATTCAAGTCCACACTGTTCTTCAAACTTTGCATCCCATCGAAAGAATTCAAATTGGTATGGATCATATCTGCATGATTATGGAAGGCTGCACTCCACATGCCGGCATTGTATAAAACATGACCTATGTGATATAACACAGCTGCCTCATACTCAGAAAATAAATTACATCACTGTTGAGGTGTCCACTTTATACAGAAACCAGAATTAGAGGTTTGCACATTATCAGTAATGTATTTTTGGATAGTTTATTTGTATTGAAGTTAATACACGTGTTTATAAACTCATCTATATTACACGGATAATATATTGGTGGAAAAAAAATACCACACCTTATGTCTCTCATTCACATATATCCATTACATCAGGCATAACATCTTAAGAAATGAAAGCTCACATTTTCAGTGATTGGCTATGAAAATAAAGAGAAGATTTGTGAAGTATATTATATTAGCCATCAATCTTGATGTAAATGTAAGTAGAATCAATTTAATAATTTCTCACAGTAAAGTTTACAAGTTTAAAAGCTGATAAAGTATGTTTTGTAAGGTTTAGGTATTTTTCTGCCTAACTTGAGCCCATTATTGGTAATTTCTTATGTTGAAGAAATATACATTACATGTATCTATACTAACTAAATTATTCACCCTTCAGTACTAGATTGAAATGAATACCACTGCACCTGACATTTGGGTATCTTTAAAGGATGTTGCCTTTGGACTGCCCTTGTATTTATGGTGCACTGCCTCCATATATGGTCCAAAATAAGATCATCAAACTTTCCCTTCTCTTTTTTTTCTCATTGCTGCTTTTGCCTCCTTTAATTCATTTATCACAAGCTACATCTACGTTTTAGATACATACTTTCTTACTGCATCGATGCTTTTCACAAGACAAAGGGGGGGGGGGGAGCTTTCAATTTGAGTTAGAAAGAAAATGGATTGGTAGACCTTTGTAAGAGGACTGGGGGTTAGTGTTCAATGCTAGTACTTTATAATACGATTGGGTCATGTTCACCTATCTCTAATGATAAGTTATGTATCAACCAAACAAATATAAATTCCTTTATTTTAGGTGAATTGTACTTTTGAAGAAGGAGAGGTACATACTATTTGATACTTTGACCTTTGACCTAGTTATTATATACTATAATATAATATGACGTATTCCATATCATCCATGTGAAGTTCAATAAGTGCTGAGCTGATTTGAATAAAACACGACCCACTGTTAAAACATTTCATTTGATTCTCAAAATATAGTTTGCTAGTAAAGCACAAATATAAAAACAGCAGCTAAAATAGTTCAAAGACCATTACATACACATCAGTATACGGCAGAGCTTGGTATCTCCTAAAATTGATTTTGACGAGCGAGTCTAAGTACGTACACTTGTTACTTGCACAGTCCCGATCTATATGACAGATTATTTAAAAACAATAAGGTTGGCTGTAGATATAACGGTACCAATTATACAACCCCAGAAAGAAAACAAAACAACAAAGACTAGCTGTGATTGGTGCATTATGTAAGAGTTGTACTTTCTGTTAACAAATGTTAAGCCTCTTGGCAACATGTGAGATTATGTTAATTCATATAATAGATCATATTATGTATTTTGTTATGACTTTTAAAAACGTATGGCACTCATTGGGTGAAAATGTGTCTGTTGTGACAAGATAACTCTTACCCCTGTCTAGTTCCAGCAGAGTTATCTCTCTTAAATGCCATGGAGTACCTGGTTTTATCCTTGTCAAATTGACAATCTAACATTGTTATGACAGTGTGTGGCATGCATGTTCAAGTCAGATAGAAAGTATATTTATTTCATAAAACCGTAGCATTGAGGTCTATAGAAAAACAATTGGTACCGTGATAACATTAAAATGAATCGGGCTCTCAGATTTATGCCGCGCAGGCACGTTACTCTACAATAATTGGATAATCCAATTTCATATGCGTGGCATCCAAGATATCAGAGTGAAACCGATGGTGTACTCCAGCCGATTTCATAGAATACTCCACACCCCAAAACATAATTGTATTGTATGTTACATATTTTGCTCTCTTCCATTAAGTTATGGTTTATTCTAATTTATACCGGAATGTATACAATCAGAGCATCTAACCGTACGGCTATTGAGTGTTAAGGTCAATTGAGTTAACAGGGCCGGATCAGGTCAAGATTGTTTTGGGTTAGGTTCACAAATGTCAAAGAGCCCCGACTTTCCCCGAAAGGACAGTAAAGTAAAATTCTGTCTATTTACTCAAAGTGAGCATACTATCCAATAAACGTAGGCAATAATTAAATGTCTTCCTTTAAAAGACGTCGCTTATGTTTCTATTTATTACTTACTAGCTGTCAAAATATGTCCTGAACCTTCATTATCAGCACAATATACGTATTTCTTACACATGTTCTGCACATATCGCTGTCTAACATTCGGCATGAGTCAGGAAATCAGAGAGAGAGAGAGAGAGAGAGAGAGAGAGAGAGAGAGAGAGAGAGAGAGAGAGAGAGAGAGAGAGAGAGAGTTTTTGTATTTATTTCTCAAATCGGTGCGTGTAGTGAATTTTCAGTTTTAACATGGTAGCACATAAAATGTATAATTAATTTGTATCCGATGCCCTGGTACGTTTTAAGAACAGCGAAAAAAAATTGATAAGACATTACTATTCAATAGTCATTGTCCAGCTTCCTTCTATCTGAAGTAAATAGCGTATGTTTGTAAAGGAGCGTGAGGAATAAAACGATGCATTTTTGCTTCATATGATGATTGCATGTGATGCTACAAACCGCAAAAAGACAAAGAATGCATTAAGACTTATTTGACATTATTGTTATCATCTTTCCAATATTTTACCATGGAATGCCAATTTTTTAAAATAAAATAAAAGAAATGATTATTTTGAAAGATAAAAATATAATTGTGATGATAAATTAAATGAATGCTTATAATTAGTTTTGAGTCTTTACCAGGGAACGTGCGCTGTTTTTGATGGATGACTATTCTAATAAAGATAATGCAATGATGATGGCAAGCAACCTGGCCATGTTAGCAATCAGTCGTAGGCATTGTGGACTTTTCTGTGTGAATAATGTTGAAAAATACGGCTGTATAATCCAATATATACATAACTGTTTAGATGGCTTTTTTCTCATACGAAAGCAAGTCTAAAATAAATCTTTTTGGAGAAAAATATAATATCAAGGTTAAGAGAGAAGGAATAGTTGAAACATTGCAAGAAACATTTTCTTTAGAATTACTTTGAATTGACATTTTACAATTTATGCACAGTAAAACAATTCCATTCATAATCTAAAATTATTTGCATTTCTATTTCAAGTTTTGCTGGTATTTTATGTCATTTCATGTGTTTCTTTTGTTCATTCATAAGATGTATATTACTCAGTTTGAAAAGGAAGAAATTAACGGTATATTTTGTTTTAACATACAATTCATTCAACAACTTAACAGATGGGGCAGCCAAAAGGTCCACACTTTATCATATTTATTTTACTTATTTTATATTTCAAAGGGGACCCTGCACGTTAAAGTTTTCAACTTGATTAACTGATCTCTTTTCCATTTTTATTGCTCATATAAATCTTTTTGTTGTTGTTTCGTACGCTTATCATCGATTCCAACTTTTCACAATATTCAGTTTGCTGTAATTTCGAGAATTCTGTTATTTTCATAGTATTCATTTTTCTTTGTTCAGTGATTAATTTTCTGGTGGTATTTAAGTGATTGTTTTCTTTGCAAATGATACATTCTTAATTTTTTAAAAATTACTTGCATCATCATTACCAGCTTTGACATTTGATGTATCTTAGTCTTACATTTTCGTCTGCAGAGTCAAATGAACTGGCTCACTGATAAAACAAAATACAAAATATTTTTCTGTAAAGCTTCTGGATATCTTAGCGTTTGAGATGCAATCAATTCAAAGTATTATCTGATGAAATCAATTGCCATATGAAACTGTAGGATTTTGTAAATATATCTCTGAGGCGAGACTATACATTTTGCGTAACATTGTGCCATCTAATGGTTCAGTTTTCAATATTTACTGCCAAACCTCCACCAGGTATTTTTTCATTGAACTATTTTAAAGATCTTTTTCTTCTTCTTTTTTAAACTTCTTTATGCTATAAACATTTGATGTGTTGCTGTATTTGGTTATATTTCTATTTTGTCTTGCACGAATGTAAATATATTCCACTCCACATGCCGCAGGAGCTTATCTTTGAAACGATTTCTTAAAACAACAAACGCTGTTAGTTGATGTTTATAAAAACATGATAGTTACAAGTGCAATGCTTGAATATAGAAACACATACCACATCATCACACCCGTCTTTGTGTTACAGTTAAGTTAGATGTTGTTCCATAGGTGCTTGGCTGTGGTCATTGTGTTGGTTACTGTAGTCGACGTGTAAGTCTGTGCCAATATTGCATTACTTGTATCAATGTGTTGTTGTTGTTGTAATAGTGAAGAGATGATAACCGTAGTTGGTGACATGTTGGTGGATTCAGTATAGAGGCAAAAGACTGTATCGAGGAAGCATTATGTGTCCTTGTTGTCGGTGTTGTTAAAGTAGGCTTTAAAGGAGCGAGCAATGGCATTGAGGTATTTGAGGTTGGTTCGTGTTTGGTCGCAGAAACTAAAATCAAAGGGATAGTCCAGTCGATGAAGCATTACTTGTATTGGTTATTGTTGTTCTTGTTACATAATGTGTTGACTCGAGCGCTGATGTTGTTGTAGATTCTTGAGTCGAAAGTGTGGAGGTTCATGTTGTACTCAGAAGTACATTGAAAATAGAGACATTGTTCTGGTGATTTGGAGATGTTTTAATCAAATTGACTGATAGGTTGTCGTCGAAGAAACGCCATTGAACCGTATATCCTATGTGTGTCATTTTTACTTGGAACTGTTATCAGTCTACTAATAATGTTAGGAAAGTCCCTTTCAAGTCATGAACACTTCAGGATTTAAATATTTACTAATATCTATGGTATGTTTGTAGTAAAATGTGTCATGTGAGGGAAGTAAGGTTTACATTGGGATGTGGGTTGTGATACTGGTACTAATTGGAAATCATATATTGTGATCGATATAGGTACTTAAGAGGAATTTGACATCGAAGCTATATTGATACATTGTTAGAAGTGGTTAACCTCAAATAGGGATACATTGTTACATTGTAAGAGTTGAGCTAACGATAGGAACGTAGAGAAACCACAGGTTTAACATGTGAGATATGGTTACCTTTAGAACATGTAATGCTAACTTAGGGAGCATCATAGGACGTCTTCATGATAAAAATGCATCGGTATAAATTCTCTGGTGCTATCAATATACTGTCTTTGGATTACTTTAAAACACATTAAACTTGATTACTATCTATCACACACTTTTATATTACCACATACATTTGATTCAACACCCAATTTTATTACCATCCAAAAATCTGCACTCGTCTATCCATAACGCTGTATGTATTGACTAGAAACTCACACCTACCATCCAGTGAAAAGGGTGTTACAACTCTATGGTCTTAAACTAAATAATAGAAAGAAGCACCAAAAACCCCAACGAATTTCTTTGGCGTTATCTAGAATGTATTTGAGTAAATTCACAATACTTCCGAGAAAATTGTTTGTCCAAACAACTATATGAGCACTTGGAAATTACAATAAATAATTTAAATACATACATCCTCTCAAATTAATATTAAACACATTATTAAATACTTCTGTAAACTTAATATAAAATGAGAACAATATTAGGAATCGGAATTATGGTTAATGTATCACCTTATATACATCTCCACGACTCTATTACGACTCATCCCTTAGTGACACCAAAGAAACAATAGCCTCATAACATGTTGTTTGGACATAATCATTAAAATCTATACAAAATTTCAACATTCAATGTAGACGTTCATAAAAATAGCAGGAGTGTATGCACATATGCTTTTGAACACAGAAACATACTATCATACAAGACAGGGGTAGGATGTAAAAAGAAGAGGAACAAATATGCACACATCCCACGCAGGTGGATGTGTTATGCGTTTCCGAAAATTCTACCAATTTGAGTTCTTGCACTGTCGTCATCATCGGTGGCAAAGTTAGTGTTTTCTTGTTTTGTTCAGTTAGTAATATAAAAAGTCCAATACTCTGACAGTTGTTCTTCTTTTTCTGTTCATATCTATCTGGTCACCTCGGTCGCTTTCTGCCTTCTCCTTGTTTTGGCACATTGGAAAAATTAATGCTTTCGCTAGCAGTGTGAAACGAATTTAACTGGTGGCGTCTCAGTTCCAAGGGTCTTTTCGTGTTTGAATCAAGACATTGTTCCTGCTTTCATTGAGGTTTTTTTATATAGGACTTTATTAATGAGAACAGTTTTGGGAAATTCTTTTCCTTGGGTAAAAGCTGCAGTTTTTAATACACGTTATCATCGAGTCACCATCGGTTTTAGGAGGGTGCTACCATACAAAAACTGATTTTTATCAGATTCCAAAGGCATATCATCGTTACAATTCATGCCATAATCAAAAAGGCAAACCAACTTGCAAAAATATGGTATTCTGCGTCGGAAGCATCCATTTGGAATGGTAGTCGATAAGTACACTTAAGTGAGTTTTCTTAGTTGCCTCACTAAAATGAATGTCAAAAATAGCTGAAATCGTATTGACGAGGTGTTGCGCATTGAAAACATATATTGCCGGAAATCTCACTATATTGAACCGAGGATTCGCTATATGTGATATTCTGGATACAGAAATGAATGAAAAGCTCAATTTAATTTAGATTTTCTTGAATTTGTCTCTTGAATATATCATCGAAGTAATTAGTTTGATTTCTAACAACATTCTTGACTTGAGTGGGTTACATTTTCTACGAATGTCACTTCTAGACGAGCTTCGTCATCTAATTATATTGTTGGGAAACACACACTTGAATCTGCCACTGGGTAATGTTAAGTAAAAGTGATTGTTGATAGTTCTATCGTTCTGATATTTGAGTCACATGATGTCAAAGGATGATTTCCCAATGTGGATTCGAGAAACCGAATGCTGTTGTGATTGGAAGAGGATTGGTGAGTTGTCGTTGGCGAAGCTATTATTGATATTGTTGGTGATATATTTGAACGAGAATTTGGAAAGAACCCAACCAATGTAACTGCTGGGAAAAATAATTAACAATTGGCTAACTGCTCTGCAAACTTTAACTTAATGCTCTGATGAAATAATACACCATAATAATTTGTCAAAAAAAGATTTGAGTTTTGTTACACATTCTCTACACCTCACCCAAATATTTGGTTTTGGATGGCAATGCATGGCGTGTCCTGCAGGCAGTATGAGAAAGAATAGTCATCTGTTCATTGCTTACTCATTTCTTAATTTTGCGTTCAAATCAATCACCATTTCTTTCTTTTTTTTCTTCTGCTGAAGAAGATGTCGATACCATCTTTTGACTGTGAATAGGGGTATGTTGTCATACTAGGATGCGGAGTGAGAGGAACATACGGATATTGAAGAACTAATCTTATCTTTCATCCATGTAGCTCTTTCTGTCATTGTTTTCTTTGTATTCGCTTTCTTCGACATTCTCGAAATATATTGGAGTAGGTTTGCAAACGTTGCAATAATTGCCCGTACCATGGAGAGTTTCTGCTTCTGACATCAGCTAGTGTAGGATTACGAGGTAACTTTGGTATCCGTTATTCGTACGTAGGAGGATGGATTTCCATCAGATGATGATTGTTAGGAACTAAAGTTATTTTTCGTCCTTCAATTATATAAATATATATATATATATATATATATATATATATATATATATATATATATATATATATATATATATATATATATATATATATATATATATATATATGAAGTTGTGAATTATATTGGTATGAACGTTGTGACATATTTAATTCAGGATAAAAATCTGAATTGAATCTTGCCCAACAAATCTTTTTTTTTAATATTATTATTCGTTTCCACTGATTGTCGGGGCGCAGTCTTGGCTGGACTTTAGGCACTACTGGTGCACTGAACGGATTAAATCGTTCCAGTTCTTGTTTTAGTAAATCCAGTAAACACTGTAAGACATTTGGTTTCTCTTGTGCTTTGGTCTTTTGACAGGCCAGGTTTTTGCAACTGTCGGTCTCAAGGTAAAGGACTCACAACCGTAAAGTCTCCAAAACAGAATACAGCTAAACGAATAATGGCTGGTACGTAAGCAGCAGCAAAGATTCCAAACCTTTTCGCTCGTTGTTTATCTAGATGATACTTCGTTTGGCACTGTGATATTGATCTCCCAATAAAAGGGTGCCTGTCTTTTGTCCCTTAGACGTGAAACGTATTATGTATAGATTTGGATTTTTGTATTTCAGGAATGTTGAATTTGTCCAATAGTTTAGAGGTGAACTCAACTTGATTCACACATAAGATTCGAAACTGTCGTGAGTGGTGGATAACGATCTTCATCGTGAGCTTGACGTTGTCGTTTCAATGTTTATAGACAAGAAGAAATAACAAGAACATATTTAGCAAAGAAATAAAAAAGAAAGCCGTTAAAAAGAAGTAAGTAAGAAAGAAAAATATGTAAATTTATGATTGTGACGTGTTTTGAAATTTCATTGTCATTTTGATTTACCAGAATTTACTTAAAACTTAAAATTATGTTTTCTTGAATTCTTCTGGTATGGATATGATACACCTTTGCGTACATAATGGAATAGCTTGTTGGGTTATACATGTTGGGTGTTGCAGAGTAGACGAAGGGTGTTGGCCCTCAACCATTTTTGATTCTTTAGCAAGTGTGGCCTTTTGGTTACTCAAAACGTCATGAAATCTTTGACGTTTTATGTATATCTTTAACATATTTTTTAAAAGTTATTATTATTGTAAATTTTATTGTTGCGATTTGTACAAAGCTTTTTAGATGCAAGTATTACAAGACGCTGATTGTCTGGATATTTTAAAACAGAAATGATTTGTTTACTTTTCATCATATTTGGTACTTCTATTAATCTCAGCGACTTTAATCTAGTGTATTTTATATTTTTCTAGTCTACTCTAAAGTCCGTGACAATTTTGGTATTTCTTACTACTTTTGTCACATTGATATTAGTTGTATTTTGAGCTTGTTCCCTTGATTAACGCTGTTGATATCACCTGTACAGTGTATGCAAATTTACTGATACTCATGTAATTCTTTGTATGCAAATTTTGCATATATGCAAACAACCACAATGCAGCAGGTCACTGCATACGGCGTGTTGGAGAGCATGTGTCCAAGTTGAATTGAATATCTACTCACAACCTAATAGTGCAGCCCTAATTCAGACATTTATAACAAGGAAACAAAGTAGCCTTGATGTTAAATTCCTTTAAGAAACTGAATGGTTCACTTGTGTTAAACTTCTGGACACTTTAAGCATATTAATGCCTCACAAAGTAAATCTAATGAACCATATTAATTGAATCAGTACCCCAAGTGCCTCATATTACTACCTTTATTAAAACCCAAAGTTTCTAATTACCCATTGTATAATAATAATAATAATAATAATAATAATAATAATAATAATAATAATAATAATAATAATAATAAATATTATTGAAATTATTATTATTATTATTATTATTATTATTATTATTATTATTATTATTATTCATATATCGAAAGCAACTTGAATCATTTTCATTTTAGTAGCTGCCGATAAAAAGTTGTTATCCAATAGTTGCAATATTTGTGTATTGACTTGTGTATAATTTCAGCTATATGAGCTTTCTATTTGTACAGGGATGCAGTTTTGTTCTTTTCATTCTGTTGATATGTGTTTATTATATTATGTTATGATCATATTGTACCTGATAGTTACCGATTTACAATCAAGGTGTATTAACTACAGGTATTTTCTACCTTGTTAAATATATATATTTATTGTTTTCTTTGTAAACGATAAGTTTCTGTTTGCATCTTTTTATATTGTATTTTTTATATGCATAAGGTCAGGTTTGATCATGCAGGAATAGCTTATGTGTACTTTGTAATATTATTAATTTGAGTGGCTGTTTGTATTATTATTTGATTGTTCATGCTTCAGTCTGTGTGATTCAATTATTAAGTATTAATAGGCAAAGGAACAAACGCTGTAAACAATTGCCAGTATTGTCGCCCAAATCCTCTCCTGAAACGGGGTGGATGGTGATGTGGTCAAAAGAAAAAGAATATCAAAAGAACAGAGATTTTGACGTATTCTATTCCTAAAGGGAGGAGGGGAGATTTTTGAGAATGTACTAAGTCAGACATGAATCTGTTTGCCATGCCACCAATGATAATGACGATGCAAGAATCCCAGTGGGTAGCATTTCATTCCGTGTATTTTTTATCCGTGTATTTTTAACCTATTCACTAAGCCTACCTAGAATCTCTTGACATTCAGGAAAAAGCCATAACACACATCTGGATGTGTCAGTGGTGTGGATACCTTACTCTTTGAATGTCTTTAACATCACAGTGGTGACAGAAGCATAGGATTCTCACACGGTTGGATTTAACGACTGCCAAAAGAACATGAAACATGGACATGTTTATACCATATCTGAGTAACAACACCCAATCGCCCATTCAGGGCCACTCGGTTTTCATGGAAAAGAGATACTACTCAGTCATTGCCAAATATTGTGTATCTCTTTTTACAATTAAACTTAGCGAGTTATATATGCCAATCTTTGGCATTTAAGCAGACATTTCGATATCATTGCAAATCAGATGTTTGAAGAAATGGGCCGTGGGTAATTGGTCATCTTGTCTCGAGACCGTTCTTTATCCACATTTGTCTGGCGAAGGCTAATGCTAACTTTTACTGAAGACAAAAAACCCAAACATTTTAGCGCATTCCATATCTGATATAATCTGATTTGACCGATTTCATATTGTCCTTGGCCATCACCGTCTCAAATGCCGCCAGATAAAGGTGGTATCTTCGACGACCACTTGGCAATCGTGCTAAGGCTGATTTGTGCTGCCGAATAGGCACTTTGTTGTTTGTGCAGCTGTGACGACATTAATTTTGTCAGCGCCGCTAGCCACACTGGTTGCAATCGATTAAAGCCTGAAAACAAAATCGACTGATGTACATATGCTAATCGATGTGTAGCCATTGCCGCTACGCCAGGGAGAATTGTAGTCGCAGTGGCGACTTTGCAAATATAATCTATAACAACACTAAAACGTTGACATTTTACAAGTACAACGATGATTTACTCTCGCAAATGTTGATCCACTTCGATTATTTTTCTTCGATTATTATCTAGCCTCGGTATATTAGAGGGTCAATCTGAGATACAAGTGCGCGACAGGTAGACCTTGTCCAGATGCATTCCAACCAGGTGCAACAAGAACACGCATTTCCAACTAATGATGTTCCTTCACTCGTGTAACTGCGACACAGTTATATAAAATATTTTCCTCGCGAATATATGTCCCTGGCAACTATTTCCTAGCGTCCATGTTTACCAATAAATACATCGAATAATCGACTACTTTGTACCTTGAACTATCGTGCTTGTCATATAAATTATGTAGGGACAGGCGTGTTTGTGTGAATATTAGTCAGGATTTGTTTTCGGCCGGTCGAGCTAACGTTGATGTTTTGATATATTGACGTGAAACTGTAATCCACTACTATGTATATTCACGCGATGATTCAACGCGATGATTCAACATAACCTCGAATTGAAAGTAGTACATCAGGATGGACCCAACTGTTGATTTGTATTTGACCATTAGCAGCAGAGGGGGTGAACAGACCAACTTTTTAGGCGTTAGATAGACTTCCTTCTCGCTAATATTTACTTTCTAGTAAATATTAGCGAGAAGGAAGTCTATCTAACGCCTAAAAAGTTGGTATGTTTGACAAACTGAGGCTTCCTAGTAAATATTTAATAGAGGGGTCGATTCGTCAAGCTAAGGCTTTCTTGTAGGGTCCATTTTGCAAAAAAAAAAGACGCCAACGTCGTCGGAATTCACCCCCTCTGCTGCTATGGGTTAACAATTCTTTTACGAGATTCAGTAAATGATTTTAAAAGAATATTTTATCAAGTCCGACACGATATCGCGTCCAAGGATCTTCTAAATTTATCGTCACGAATCCATGTTGGATTGACTGAGCGTGACTAAAGAAATTTCTAAATCGATTATGATCCATATCACCACCGCACCAAGTTTGCCAAATACTTCTAAGAGTATGTGTATCAACTCCGCTAAACACACACAATAAATTGCAGTTATCTCTGATTAGTTTTGGTATTTGAGTGTACCGTTGAGTGACATATATCACATCAGTGCTTTTATGCCTACCTCTGGAAAATATCTTAGCGGGATTCTTTTAATTGTCTAACATGATATCGTCGTATACGACTAAATTGTTAATATCTCCATCGATATCATCAATGCTCGGTGCTTCATCGATATCGGTTATAAACTCAATAATACCCTCACCGGATTTTTCTACCGCGCTGTCGTTAAAATCTTTTAACACATTGTAACATCGCTGATCGTCTACACTAGGAGCTATCAAATACAACTTGTCCCATTTCATCCATCTCGTTATCAAATTAAGTAGCAGTTGTGTTTTGCCATTTCCAGATGGTCCGATTATAATCATTCTAATTGAATTCGGCAACATCGCATGATGTTTGATAGGTTCCCGTCGTCGGGTAGCTGAATAATCAATTACATTCATGTTATTATATATAAATTATGGATCTATATTGTGAGAAGTGTAAGGCGCGTACTGGCACAGATGACTTGACGACGATTACAACTAAAAATAATAGATCAGCACTTTCTGGTAAATGCGTACAATGCAGTACAAAGAAATTTAGATTTGTTTCCCTTGATAAATCAAAGGGATTTAAAAAAAGAGGAGGTGATATTGCAGCCAAGCTAACTAAACTACCGGGAACCCCATGGGTGAAGTATTCAGGAGAAAAACACCTTCCAGGATATAATTATTGTGGACCAGGAACTAGACTCGATATCCGACTCGATGATCAAAACCAGCCTCGACCGGGCGAAAACCCAATAAACGCTATTGATAAGGCGTGTCATGCCCATGATGTTGCTTATCAAAGCAGTAATTTGCAACATAGACATATCGCAGATGTGAAATTGATTCATGCGTTGAATTCTATCACTGATAAATCCTTCAAAGAAAAATTAGCTTCATGGTTAGTAAAATCGGCAATGAAAGGCAAATTGATGTTAGGTGCTGGTAATTAATAACAACATGGAATCTATTTACTATTCTCCAAAAGGATACTGGAGGGGTAAAGCAGCAATTGGTAAACTCGCTAGCGCCGCGAAGGTGAAATATACCACTGCGGATAATTGGTTATCCAAACAGGCGATATGGCAAATTTATCTAACGCCGCCTAAACGAATTAACTTCTCGCATTTTGATGTGACCGTTCCCAATGAGGTTCATCAAGCTGATATATTATTTCTGCCGCATGATGGTGGTTACAAATACGCGCTAACCATAGTTGATGTTGCCAGTCGATACAAACAAGCAGAACCGTTAAAAACAAAATTATCAACTGAAGTGGCTTCTGCGTTTGAAAGGATTTATCGAAGGGGTCCTCTGCGCTGGCCACATCTATTACAAGTTGATCCTGGCAAAGAATTTCAGGGCGTGGTTCTATCAACGATGAAAAATCATAATACCGCGTTACGACGAGGGTATACTACACTACATCGCGATCAGGCAATCGTGAATGGGTCAAGAGATTACCAGGTGTGATTACTGCGCTGAATAACGAGATTACTCGAACGATTAATATGAAACCTAACAACGCCATTAAAAAGAAGTATATACCCGTACAACCGCAAAAAGATTTTTCAAAACAACCAATTCTCGGTAATGTCACTGTTAGGTATTTATACGAACCAGGAGAGCTCAAAGGTGGCAGAAAAAGAGCTACTGATCCTATTTGGAGTGTCACCGCGCATAAAATATCCGGTATAACATGATCCACGGGTAGACCAGCAATCTATAGACTGGATTCAACTGCCCCTCAGAGAGGATTTACTCGACAACAACTACAAGTGATACCCGTGTATACTCAATTACCGCCGCGTGGTCTTAACTAGCACCTCTTCGTCTGTTGTACTCAAGACAAGTCAGCATCACATTATCTCTAGTATGACCTACGCTGCTATATTTTCTATCCACGGTAAATTGGCGAGGATCCGACCAGCACCAACGCATTATACAATTGCAACTCGCGCAGTGATTATTCTGTTGTTGTTTTAGTTTAATTATTAATTCGGAATCAATTTCAAATTCTCTATTTTTTTTTATCCTGTTGTTTATAACCAGCGAGGTTTTTTCTTATTATGTCCTTGACGCTGTCAATATCACTTATTGTGGTGTCATTATCATCTCCTGACTCTGTCAGGACAACTCTTCGAAGCTGATTTATTCTTCGTACTCTGTAGAATGCGAGATAAACTAAATTCGACCATTCAATGTGATTATCCTCTATCCAAACAATTGTATCGGATATAGTTAATCTCTGTGAAGAATGTATCGTCGCTGCGTAACCTAGCGTCCATGGGGATTTATCAGCGCGTAATGCATCTTCAACGACGTTGATATCAACCAGCACAATATCATTTAATACTAAATTCTGCTTTCTTGACTCTGTCAAGCCTGGAATATCAACTTCAATATTCTGTTTTCGTGTATCCGAAGGTCTATAACATAACGGTACTGGAAGTGTTGAAAATTTTTCTTTATGCGTTTCAAATAACTTCATCTGAAGTGTGTCTCTGACTATCTTTCTACTTGCTATTATCAAATCGTTTGTTCTCCACGCTTCCCAGAAATCGATCATGGGGGTTTCTGAAATTATTTCACGCGCTATCTCACATTGGATTCTATCAGGTTGTAATCTGAGTAGGTTTTTGAACTGGCGTAATTGTTCATCAAGTGCTCTATGATCGGTGTTAATTTCTTCATAGTAGTCTACAAAAGTCTTTAGCCAATCATGCGGGGATAAACCGACAAATGGTGGTGGTTGGCCGTGATCGCCGCACATGACGACTTTTGTGTTCGCGTGAAATAACCACTCGAGAAACTTTTGTAATACATCTAACGACACCGTGCATATCTCATCCCAAATTATGACGCCGGGGACAGATTTCTCACCCATTCGATCAGGAGTCCATTCATCACCTTTCCATCGAAAGAAGCTATGATAAGTGCAAGCATTAACCCCTCGTTGTTTCATCTCTCTGGCAAGTCTGTGGGTTGGTGTTAACACAACCATGTTTGATTTGCCACGAAATAATTCAATCGCGCGAGTCGTCTTTCCTGACCCACCACAACCGTTTAAATAAACTGTTTTACATCTACCTATTGGATCAGATATCTGCGGTGCATTAGATAGTTCTGAACACTGATTGCTTTTCAAGTATTTATCTTCAATCGTAACATCTGCTGATTTGGAGTAATCACATGGTATTTCCCGTTTAATTCTCCATGATCCCCAACTCTCGTCACAATTAGTGAATTCAGCTACTGCGTTGCTGTGTTTCATGTCTATGTAAAATGAATCAGTGGCGACTCTAACTGCGGTGTCAGGAAATCTATTTATCATCGAAAATAAATTGATAGAAGCATAAGCCAGCATAGATGCCCTCAAATGTGTATACTGAAGACTGTGTCCATCGCTGTAAGTAACAATTGTACCCAATTTTGTTCCATCGGACAAGAAAGCGTCTTTACGATTGACATATATACCCTTAGATGTTACATCCGCGATTATAAAATCGTATTCAACACTATCCATAATCAACCGTGAAGAATTTCTTGTATTGTCGTATTTACCACCTTGAGTGAACTTACCAATTATTCTTCTACCAAGATCCTTTGCATCTTTGTTTCTATTTCAAATAACAGTTTGGACCAATTCATGATATATTCTTCGTCGAGATCGGGAAACTGTTTTCGTTGTTCGCTGATTATACTATCTAGATCAGGTTGTGGTGGTAACCAGACCTCAGTATGTGCTCGATATGATATAATCGCTTCACTGACAATCAGCGATATCAGCATGCTACAATCAATCATATACCGTAACAGCACTATTGGCATCCAGTGTTTCACAGACATATGTCTACCAATCCAAACGTAACAACATGGAAGAAGTCCTTTAGCCAATTCAAACGATACCACACGAGCGAATCCGGTTAAATCAAAATCAGGCAGTGGTCCATTAATCGCAACGCAGGCCATCTCATGTGTGGGATGTCCAAATCGTTTGAAGTATTCAGCGCATTCTCCGTACCCGAGAAAACTCCCTGGGTAACACGCGACTATATCAACCGAAATAATGGTTTCGGGGTTTTATTTTGTATTCCATAATCCGCCGTGGTTGTATTCGATGCAGCTTGATTTGATGTCTGATTGAAACTCACCTCGCGTTGGTTTCCACGTATTTTTCTTTCTCGCAAAATGAGCCGCAACCAACGGAATTGTAAAGCAATTTGTTAGTAATTGTTCGTCGTCGAAATTCTTCGAGAAACTACTAGCTAGTTTTTTCATCTTGTCATGGAGGACTTCAGTACGGTATAATTCTCCATTGGGTCTTACAAATTGATCGAATCCACCCTCGGGGTTTTCAGCACTGTGAAGTAACCACACTGACACCGGATCGTTTTTACTCAACTGGTGAATAAAATCGAATAGTTTTTTCTCAGAGAATTCTGGAGCGGAAAACTCCCCGGGTATATACTTTATTGTTCGTGTTCGCGGAAATATTGTTACCGCAGATGTCCAGGCGTGTTCATTATGATCAATAATTTTGATTGGAGCTCCCCTCGATTTATATTTTGGTTCGTATAATACTTCTCCTGTTATTGTCGTTACAGATATTGGAAATTTTAGTATTCGTTCTAATTCTGCTACATTTTGAATTGTCGCCCCACGCTGTTTCACTGTTAATCCCCATTCATTTATTTTTTTGCGTCTTAGATCAGTCAATTTATTTCCACCCAGCGCATTTGTGAAGTGTTCTATTATTCGTTCTGCTACACAATTCATTTTTGACGAAGTCAACAATGACAGTTTCATAGGTTTTAGTTATTCAATACTCGGTTTATCATTTAACAGATATATCCCATAAACAACTGCTGTTACAGGATAAGATCTTTCGTAGTACGGTTTGTCAATTCCAGTCAAAATTCCTGGTTTGGAATCTCGACTTACAGCGACGGTTCTTTTATCCTTCAAGATGGGTTCAAATTTATCTCTGATAATCCAGTTTCCAGTGTCTGAACGGATAATGAATTTCACTCTAAAAAAATACTTTTTTCGTCCAAGATGTGAGATAATCTTGGCTGCGTTTTCGTCATTCATGGTAGCATCAACACTACCATGAATTCGAAATGTTGACCAACAGTGAGATGCTCCATCGCGCTTTAATTCATTAAAACAGTCTCTGATTTTACTTATCATAGTTTTATCACCTATTACACTCTTTGGTTTATCAGAGACTCTATCGAGATTAAATTTAGCATTTTTCCAGGGCTTAATTTTCGATAATCTCTCGAACTCCTTCATGCTATAATTAAGACAAGTATTTAAATAGAGAATTTATTATATAATGAATCATTGCAAATTTCTTATGATTGGATCAGTAAACCCGTGTAACAAATCATGCAGAAAGGAGTTCTGTGGGTATCATATGCAAAGTGGCCGTGGGGGGAGTTATGGCTCGCTATCCTGCTTGCGATTTTAGGTAGGGGTTAGAGGAATATCACAATTATGTCTCGGTTGTGGTGGTAAGAGATACAGAGAGTTGAAGCGTTATTATGATAAGAAAATCAAAAACTCCATCAATAACCCTACCTCTGACTGTGTCAGTGACAAGGTCATTAGAACACCTTAAGACTATATTGGAAGATTCTCAAATATGATTCAACCAAATAATGAATTAGACAAACAATATTATAGTATATAATGAACCAAGAATTCCAACCACATCCTGAGATTCCAAACTACGAAGCGTCCCGTGATGGTACTGTCAGACACTGCAGATCGAAGAAGCCAGTAGGGTGGGACAATGGTATGGGGTATTTGATATTCAGTGCTGGAGGGAAAATCAATCTTTATCATAGAATCGTATACGAGTGTTTAAATGGATTGATCGAAGATGGTCTTGTTATCGATCACATTGATTCTAATCCAATGAATAATTCTTTGAATAATCTACAAGCTATTTCTCAAAGTGAGAATTCCAAACGAGGTAAGACTGGCACTTATAAATCAATGGGGAGGAGACATGTAAAATCATTTAATACAGTAACTAACGAAGAAATGGTATTCCAGTCAATGAATGAAGCTGGTAGATATTTCGATATTTGTAGATCCTCAAGACGATATGTTGCAGAAGGGGTATATCTGTCAGCGATTTCCAGAAGAAATGGACAAAAATATCAATTTATTTACGTATAAATCTTCTAATTGGCTTACAAAAAATAAATAAATTTACTATTTTTTGACTGACTTTGGTCGGTTTTTGACTGATTTTGGTCGATTTTTGACTGATTTTCAGTGGTTTCAGTCGGGTAAAGTAGTCGATTTTGCATGGGATTTCTCGTAGACTTTTTCATGAAAATCATTTTTTTGCGATATTTTTTTCATTTTATCGTCGAAAATCAGTCAAAATCAGACAAAAATCAACAAAAGCAGACAAAAATCAATCAAAAAACACCAAAATATCGCGGTGGTCTCAGTCGGGTCAAGCAGTCGATTTTGCATTGGATTTCTCGTAGACTTTTTCAGGAAAAATGACTTGCTCGCGACTGTTAGTAAAATAATAAATAACGCAGACGCCAACGTCATTGTCATTTACCTTCTCTGCTGCTATGAGTTAACAATGAAAATCACTACAATGAAAATCATTTACGATGAAAGTCCTTAAGACTTTACAAACAGACTAATTTGTAGAATCTCGCCGCGTAAATCAATTAGATTATTTGACTGGTCAGTGAGTCTGAAATTAATTCTCGTTAATGAATCATTATGACATCGCATATAGACTAGATTAGTGGATCCTCGATTATTAGAAATCCTGGAGGAGCTGTTGGTGCAAATGAATATATAATATATCCCTGCTGAGCTTGATTTGATCGCTCGAGATTTATTTGATAGCTTCCTTCGATAACATACATACTAAATTTAATGCTATCACCGAGGTTATATTCAGGTTGAACGGCTCGATATGCCTACCACCGTCGTCTGGGTCGTTATTATATTTAAGGATAGTTGTTTGTTGTTTCCATTTGTTGAGTATCAAAAAAATGTTTTCTTGAATAAGATCATTAACAGATTTTTTAGTTCATTTGCATTATACCCAGGAAACTTGAAAATGGGTAAATCGGCTTCTGTTATATTGTGGCTGCTTAGGAATTTTTGTTTAACTCCGTTGCTGTCATCAATTATTGCTTGAATTATTCGTTTGTTGATATATTCCATATCGAATACAAGTTGATTTAATATCTCAACATATTTTATGATCTCGGTACGTGGCTTTGTTATATCAGAGAGATAGTCGTTCTAGTTGTGTTTTATGTAATAGATTAATCTCACTATAGTAATCAATGATATATTTTAGCGTAAATGCAATGGTAACGAATGAATCAAGGGTTTTCTCAAAAATAAAATCCCACTGCATGGTATTATTGTCGGTAAATATAAATCTATCGGATACTTTTGCATTTTTTATATCGGATAAATCATTTCGATATGATGGGTTGATTTCATGATATGATTGTATATCCGTGACATAATAAGATTTTTGTGGTTTGGGTATTTGAGATGCCTCAGATGGGATTTCAGGCCATCCTAGTATTGTTCTTATTGAACTCTGATAGATATTTACGACATAACTAGGTTAGTTTATCTCGATGGCAGATGATAGCGTCGGCTCATGAACTGTTATAGCGATTTTCGATTCTTCCGTTCCAGTAATTGATTTTGTTCTACGCTGAAATTCAGCATTGATTTGTTCGATTTGGTATGACCCAGATGGTATCGAAACAACGTTCCAGTCTGGAGTTCCATCGGGTTTATTCTTATTCGCAAATACTAATGAATTATTCGGTTGTTGACCGCCAAATGCTACCGATCTGATATTAGGCCAACTATGGTATACTCGTAGTTTTGCTAGCGCTATCTCCTTCACCGGAATCGGAATCGTGAAATTCACACTGAATTCAGGATTGGTTAAAGTTATTGAAATTATGCTGGTCTTCATCGATGTGGTATTTTCCGTTATTTGTTGAATCGGTTCGGTATTTTTAACTATTCGTTGAAGTAGTTCCTGCGGTGTTGTCATTGTTATTATACTCATGTTGTATTTCTAATTTTGACATCGCGGAATCATAAATACTTACCATCGCTGAGAACTCACTATCTGATATTAATGTATCATCGAGCGATGATGATATCATCGAGGATAATTGCGAATACGCGGTTGATACAACATTAAATTTAATTAAGTAATCTTGCAGTTTACGCTGGCTGCATGATGATATTTTTTTTTGCTACTATCGAGATTATTCCCGCAATTGTTGTCGCCGTGGATATACAAATTGGAACAACTATCGGGGCAATCATTGTCACCGAGGAGAGTATAATTCCAGCTCCGGTGATTACACCACTCACCGAGTACACGGTAACATCAATTGCAGTGATTCTTTCTCGGTATTTCTTTATTTTTATTTGGTACTCCTCGGCGAGGGTTTTGAGTCTAGTTTGAAATTCTCTGACCTGATCATAGCGATATTGTTGTGACGTTATCATTTTATTCTCAAATCAGTTTACGATTTAAATTAAAACCGCTAGCGGTTTAATTGTTTACTCAAATCCGCTACGAATTCCACATACCATGTTACTGAAACCCTAGCCAAATTTTTATCAGTGGATGCTATCGTGAACTGTTCGGTTGTATCCTTGTCGATGATCGTTGATATTGTATTGTTGACCCCAGATGAACTCGACGATGATATATTAAATTGAGTTGGTGTCACTAGTGTTAATCGATAAATACCCTTGACGGTTGCAGTGATATCTTGGTTTCTTCGACGGCAATAGAGGTCTTCCCCAAATATCAATCATGTTATTGTAAAACTCTCTCTCTCTCTTAAAAGCGATTGCTGGTGTATTCATTTACGACGACATGTGGTGGTTTTCCAGAAGTTGAAATAGCATCAAGAACATTCAATGCTTCACTGCCTCATATTGGTAGATCATTCATTTGTTGTGTTGGTAGCGTAGAATACCAACGAGGAGTTTTAAGTGGTTTATATAGCGGTTAAGTACTTTAACAGCTGCTTCATTAATTATTTACGGTGAGTTATTTCCGGCTCGTTTCCCTCCGATGAGAACCTCTAATCGTGCTATATCACCGAGAATATTACCAGGACAACTAACTAAACCACTATCTGAAAAAGCCTTTTGATATCCATCTCCGCTTTTACCAGTTGCACCTTGCTCACGAGATAATTTATCCAGTGATGTATCCATTTCTTCTAAATTATCATCATCATCCCATTGAGGTTCTTTTTGTGTTTTTTGTCTTCGTGTCGGTGTTATTTTGGAGTTTTCTTTCTTCTCTTTTATAATCATCAATTTCTCTTTTGAAGGTTTTATACTCCTTCCTCCTCCTATCTAACTTCCCCGTTTTTATTTCATACAACTCATCAGCCCAATCATGGAGTGATATTGGCTCGTCTTTATACTCGTCTGTTAAATAATCATTTCTTGAATTATAGCTGTTAATAACAAAATCGCTTAACCCGTATGGCTTTTGTTGTTGTATTTGTGTTATAGCCTCCTCGGTAAGTTTACCAACTAAAGGAGTAATCATTGTTTGCTTTGTTAACAACGCTGATGTTTTTTTCAGTTCCCGTTGCTATTTTTTTAAGTACACCAAGAAGAGGCTCTTCTTTTCTTGGTTCGTCCTTGGGAATATCCCCCCATATAGCTCGCTCAGTAGCTGATACTATCCCCTCTGCTGCTTCCTTCGTTACCTTGGTAATCGGTTGAAATAACTGTTCAGATCCTACGGAAAGGTCAGTCTGAAGACTGCCGATTCTGTAGTTTACCCCTGACAGAATCACGGACGAGTATATATTTTTTGATAGCCGCCAGTCTCTCTCTCGCTAATCGAGTGGTTAATGCTTCATTTACCATTATTGAAATCGTAAACAATCTTTCAATTTGAATCTCGAAGATATTTTCATGTAGTGATTTTTTCATCATGCATGAAAATCCAAAGGATTTCAAATAGAAAGAGTCTAATTGAAGAATTGACTCTTTAACCCGAAAAATAACCAAAAAACCTACTCACTAAAATGTTTTTTACCATGGCAATTTACTTCCGTGTTGTTTGATCAAGCTGGTATTTGATTATACAGTTGAGCGTACATACCTTTCCATTGCAACATCTGTTCCATTGTATTGCAGTCATAGTACAAATTTTACCTTGCAGTTACAAGCTTATAGCGGGGGTATCTAATGGGGTTTTTCATTTCTTTGAATTAATGCTCGTGTATTTCTAATTTTCGAATTGACCTCTTTTTTCAATTCATAATCTCGGTCTAATTCTTTCCGTATACCTTCTACGATAGTAAATAGCGGGACAAACACGCTTACATCACTACAACATGCAAGAGAGTCTCGAATGCAATTCTGAATTTATTTTATTAATGCATATTTCTTTGGTAACATGTATTTGTTCGTAATTATACCGTACTCTATATCTTGAAAGTCAGACATAATTTGGTCAGGGTTTAGGTTGTGCGATAATTGAATTTCTTGTTTTTTTTCAATTTATAAATTTCGGATATAATGTTATCGATATTTTCAGAGTTCATTTTATATAATTATATATATTTCTAATATTAAAAATATATATTTTTTTCAAAAATGAACCCCGTTCGTGGTTAGTTGTTGTATCATCTTACTCGCGCCAAGGGATATTATGAGATGATATATATAGTTCACAATATGTAAATATCAATATATATGAACCCCGTTCGGGGTAAGTTGTTGTAACATCTTACTCACGCCAAGGGATATTATGAGATGATATATGAAACCCCGTTCGTGGTAAGTTGTTATATCATTTTACTCACGCCAAGGGATATTATGAGATGATATATGATGATGAATCATATCCGTGCTAAGGTGTTTATTATGTGATTATAAACCTCATTTGGGTACCTCAGGTGTATTTTCATCGGAGGCCCCCCAGAGGTACATATACAACAACACATCTCGTAGGGTCCAGTCAGGTGTATTTTCATCTAACTGGGCCCAGAGGTCACGAAACGTATTCCCCGCGAGTAAGTCTAATTCGCCAAATAGCGGGTTAGACCCACAAGAAGATACGTTTGATGAATGGACAGCACAAACAATAGATTATATATAACGAAGCATATTCCCCTAAGAGTGAATTTAACTCATTAAATAACGAGTTATAATCACAAGATGATATGGTAGTTGTATAATGAATGACATTAATGATGTGATATTTGATAATGGATGATAAGGGGACGGCACAAGACAATACTACATATAACATTAAATGAATGATGTCAATGAATGATGACATTCCTACATTCAAATTGCAGCCATATACCCACCCACAAAACCACCCTGGGTTGAATGGAAAAAATCATTCACACCACGGTTCGGTGTGGTTGGTATATATGGATGCAATTTGAATTTCGGAGGTGCTCCCCCCACCAATTAAAACCATCTTTCGGCGGCCGTTGGCAATAATGCCTGTTACGGGTTTTGAACCATGACCGTCAGTATAGCACCGCAAAACGTTACAAGCATACGCGCTTTTATATAATATAAACTAATACAATCAAACACGAACAGATGTGATGTACGTCAAACGTATATGAATGCACAGTCGCATTATTTTGAATTTATATATTCACTGACAATATAAAGCAGAGCCAAACATTTGTAAACACGGTATATTTGATTCATTTTCAGATTGCACTGTTTTGCAAGTAATGTGCAAATCAAACGTGAACAGATGTGACGCGCACTGGTTATAACTGTAGAGCACCGATCAATACTAGCTCGAACTGGCTATACTGTACAATGAATGATGTGAATATACAGGACATGAATCTATATATCTTTGTTGTACTTGTTGACAATATTAAAGCAGAACCGAATACTCTAAAGAAAAAAAAAAGAATACAGCCGTTTGTAAACACTTCGTATTTAATTTGTTTCCCACAAAATAGATTATACTTCCGCTGAGAATCGTGACAGTTAAAAATAAATCGGAAAATCCCATTGAGATCTGTAACTCTTTTCATAAGACGAAACATATACCCGGACGAGTTATCTCCCTTATTGTAAAAGAATTGTTAACCCATAGCAGCAGAGGGGGTGAATTCCAACGACGTTGGCGTCTTTTTTTTTTTGCCAAATGGACCTTACAAGGAAGCCTTAGTTTGACGAATCGACCCCTCTGTTAAATATTTACTAGGAAGCCTCAGTTTGTCAAATAGACCTTTCTAGTAAATTTTAACGAGAAGGAAGTCTATCTAACGCCTAAAAAGTTGGTCTGTTCACCCCCTCTGCTGCTCCATTTGAGATTATATTTGAGCGTATACGAATGTCATTTAACCTCGTTAAATAACCTTGTTATTACGTAAATATTGTATTGAAACTAAATTATCACCAATGTTTGCATGTACTCTCAGCTGATCTAATACACAGTCTCCGATTAGACTCGAGCCCCATCATCACCCGGAACAAAGTCTGTAAGGACAGTGTCCGCCATGTATAAAATATTAGAGGTCTTTAAATGCAAACAGCACAGACGGTTAATAGCGGATTCATACTCAGTATGGATCGCTTGTATGTTTGTTCGTTCTGTGTCATTTATTTTAAACGAAGAGGCAGCTGAACAAAGTTCTGAATGATTTATCATCATCATCTGATTAAATAAAGAATTACTAACTTTTAATATTTTGGTGTCCCTTCCACTCTGCTCTTGGTACCGTCTGTTTTGAGTAGTTCATATAGTACGCAAACACAAAATACCTTCATGTGCTAGTGGACGCGTACACGATGAAGAGGAAATACTAAATTCTTCAAGCATTAAGAAATCCCTAACCCGCATTATCCAGAATTATTACAGATTCCACCTCATATACTCCTGAGATTATTTAAGATCGTGAAGGACAAATATTCATTAAAGCTCAAGTTCCTCAACATTTATTTGCCTGTTTATTTTGAGTTACTGGACATAACCTAATTATAATGTAAGCCAGATTACATAACAAAATATCAGCTAGTTTTCTTAATTTAGGATGTACACTTGTATCCTTCTATTCTATTTACGGTCATGTTGAGATTCCCGCTTATATTATCACCAGACGTTTCAGCTTTAGATTTTGTATTTCCATGAACGTATTCTTTAATCAAATCAAATGACACACCAGAATCTCTATTTCCCTGCTTCTCAGGGACCTAGGTTAAGTCCTTGGCTTCCGAATAATGCAATGGATGTCCATAGTGAATGTTTTCAATTGTCAGTTTGATATTGAAAAGTCAAAAACTTGTCCGGGCCTACTTCAGCAAAAGCCCGGTTACTCAATTCTATTAAATTGGCTTTCGTGGCAAACCTGACCAAATAGACTTGGCGCCGCATCGTGCAAATGTAAACTGGCATCGTATATTTTGAACGTTTGAGTGCACAGATAACAACAACATAGATCCTGTGAATAGTCCTTTTGCGATCTTGCAAAATGAAGGATCTCTCGTTCCTCGGACTCATTTTGGTGCAAATACTTCAGTCAAGGTTATAACTGCTGACGTAGCAAATATAGACGGCTGGGTATTCGAGAGTTGGAAACATATTATTTGCAGACATTAGCAATCATTTACCCTCCAACTTGGACCACATCGCAGAATCTTGTAGAGAAAACTGAAGATGAATCAGCAATGTCTAAGCGTGCATACATAATACGCTCAAATTTGTAGTATTGCGCTGCTGGTATGAGGTCCAAACCTCCATTGGTGTATCGTTCTATACCTGGTCTGTGCCGTGAGTTTCCTGTATGGCAGATTATGGCAAAATTGTTGCGGTGGGTTCTAGTGCTGACGATGGCACGTTTCGCATCTGTAAGATCTTCGATTTTAAGTTGTAAACTCGTAGGGTCTGTCCATTGGTTCGAAAGTCAAAATAAATTGGTACGACGTGAACAAATAATTGGGATTCTTTGTCAAATTCGGTTTAGATGTTGAATCCATTGCTTCACATGACTTTGCCCTGACGCGGAGCGCAATATGAACGCTGATTCATGTTCTCCAAGTTTTAAAGTAACCGCTTTTACTTAAGTTGCGCCTGGGATCTTTTCGAGTTGACCTATGATCAACCTGACAAGTTTAAAATATAGCAGGTTCAATGACAACAATAAAGGAGTTTCCTACAGGTGCGTTAATGAACATCTTTTAAATTAGAATCGACGATAGTTACACCAGGTGTTGTTAAATCTATTGCTGCGTTGCTAACATTTACATTCATATTCTGGATACGGCCAAGATGGTCCCTTTTGTCTTTGACTGATATCATAGATTGGCCAGCAGACTGCATAACCTTCAATGTAGCATTCCAGTCTGAGAATAGCAACGTCGACTGTTGTCGCCATGACTCTGAACTTATCTTGGCTCTTGTTTGTTTGGATCCTTATCTTAATACACTTAATATTATTAATTTTGAAAGATTCTATCTGTCTTAACAAGCTCGCCAATATCACTTGCAGGATTGTGTGCACCTTGAAAAGTCAATCCTTTCTACAAAGTTAGGTAATTGTGATCCATATTTCATTCTTAGTGATTTGCGTTATGTTTTGTTTTATTTTTTCATGTATTTATCAATCTCAATTCATGCTACAATCATCAAACTAGATGATTGATTGCATCGTTATTACAGCAAAATGTGAGGCCCATTGTGGACAATGATATAAAGCGCTTGTATTTACCGGACACTACCATGTCTACTACTCTGTCTTTGGTTAAATTTTATGGTAAGCTTTATTTCGCAAGCTCTGTTCATACTAAAGTTATCAAAGTAGATAAATGTATGCTTCTCGATTAGTAACACACCTTAAGTAGGTGTATATGTGCGTAATTCAGGACCGCAGATAGTCGCATTCTGTATACGCCCTATCTTCAGAAAAGGTCATTTATGACAAACGTAGTTTGAAGTAGGACTAAATTGGCAGCAACACAGAAAGAAGTGAATGTCCTAAAAGTTCAAGATTCGAACCGGGAACTATTAGGACATTTATTTATCAGGACAATTCCATTATTGGATTATTTTTGTGAATTCTATATTGGATTATTTTTGGACTTGATTCTCTAAAACTGTAAGTTTATTTATGTTTTCTTATGAAAAAATTTGTACTTAATAAAGTGATTGTTAAAGTTTACAAGCTTTTTAGTTTTCACTTCTTTCTGTGTTGCTGCTTATTCGAGCCTAAGCACGTAACAGTAATAAACTGTCCAATTAATGACTGTTCATGATATATTGTGATAGGCTGCTATCACAGGGTTAATTGTGAGTTGTGATAGGTTGTTATCACTGGGTTAATTGTGAATTATGATAGTTTGGTGTCACAGGGTTAATTGTGAATTGCGATAGGCTTCTATCACAGGGTTAATTGTGAATTGAGATAGGCTGATATCACTGGGGTAACTGTAATAGTCCATACGAATGCGTACAGGAATTTGATGAGTGGGCTGAATGCATTTAATTTGAGGCTTGCTGATGTATCGGCTTTGCTAAAATTAATGATCTCACTATCTGGCCCTCTGAGGAAACTCAAAGCCTGTAACTTTCCTGCAGTCAATTTGGTTTGTCGGTGTGGACAATAATAATAACTTCCAAAGTATACTTTCGAGAACAATTATTAAAAACGAAGAAATCATAGCAAATTTAATTTAAAAATAAAGAAGAAATCATAGCAAATTTAATTTAAAAATAAAGAAGTAATCATAGCAAATTTAATTTAAAAATAAAGAAAAAAATCATAGCAAATTTAATTTAAAAAAAAAAGAAGAATTCATAGCAAATTTAATTTAAAAATAAAGTAGAAATCATAGCAAATTCATTCTGGTATTTGTCAATACATTACAGTACCCTTACTTAGATATCACACAAAATACTGTTCTTGCTAATTGTCTTTTATTCACTGTCACATAGATAAGCATTTCGTCGCCAATATAATGTTTCGTCGAATTTTATTTTCAGGATGATAATTAAGTATACAGTTTGTTTCTGGAGACTACCAAAATCTTAGTCGAGGAGAGCTATACAATTACATCCTGCTTTGATTGTTATCTTTATAAACTTCATTCGAAAATAAATACTAAGTTTCCTGTTAGTATCTGGATACCATCTATATTCTGTCTCGTGTGAATATCAATGATGTCAATTTACTTTCCTCTTGAATTTATTTCTGAGCCATTTTTCTTATTCAAACCGTTCCTGGAATTTGATAATTACAAGTACATGATGGTGGCCAATGTAATACATGCATATAGAAGATAAAATGATCTAGAAATTGCGCAATCACAACCGCTTTGTGCTTTTACTGAAGGTGTAGTAGCATTTGTTGTGCTACTTATTCGGCTGGCTGTTATGGATGTCTGATTGGAAGTTATTGTCATGGTGGTATTTGATACGGTTAATCCGCAGTTGAAGCAGGTTGTTACAGAGTTCGGAGTCGAAGGGTTACTTGTCTGGGTGTTTGAGCTGGTGGCATTTTCTGTTGTGGTGCGTTGAGTCGCCTGTTTTGTCGAAGTAGAAGGGTTACTTGTCTGGGTGTTTGAGCTGGTGGCATTTTCTGTTGTGCTGCGTTGAGTCGCCTGTTTTGTCGAAGTCGAAAGGTTACTTGTCTGGGTGTTTGAGCTGGTGGCATTTTCTGTTGTGGTGCGTTGAGTCGCCTGTTTTGTCGAAGTAGAAGGGTTACTTGTCTGGGTGTTTGAGCTGGTGGCATTTTCTGTTGTGCTGCGTTGAGTCGCCTGTTTTGTCGAAGTCGAAAGGTTACTTGTCTGGGTGTTTGAGCTGGTGGCATTTTCTGTTGTGGTGCGTTGAGTCGCCTGTTTTGTCGAAGTCGAAGGGTTACATGTCTGGATGTTTGAGCTGGTGGCATTTTCTGTTGTGCTGCGTTGAGTCGCCTGTTTTGTCGAAGTAGAAGGGTTACTTATCTGGGTGTTTGAGCTGGTGGCATTTTCTGTTGTGCTGCGTTGAGTTGCCTGTTCAGTCTGAGTGGAAAGTGATGTTATGGAGATTTTAGAGCTGGTATATTTGCTTGTTTGGCTGGTATCAGAGGAAAATTGTGTCTTGGAGGATATGCTCAAAATGGCTGCTGGGGTGGTTACGTTGAAGGTCGTATTGGAGTTTGCTGTGGTGGTGGTATTGATAGAAACAGCTACACACAGATATATAACTTAAAGAGAGAAAAAAGAGAGATATTTATCAAGCCTGTAAACCGCTTTAAGGTTAATTTTTACATTGTTATATTATGCATTTCTATAATTTTTGAATTATGATCATGGCTGTAAATGGTAATGACCATTTATAAAGAAAATATTAAATTGTTAATTGTTAACACAGCTGTAGATTATTAAAGGTATTAAGAGTGCCTGTAGATTTAATGTGATTTCTAAATAGATGTAATGTTCCTAATAATAAAACGTGTTTACAGGTTTATGGTTTTTAACATTTGATATGTCAGTCATGTGGGTTCTTTAAAGAATTAAGTTATTTCCCATTGAATGGGTTGGTCAGGTGAGTTCTTTTAGGATGTATTTGCAAAATGTCACGTAGTTAGAAGGGGCATTTGCAAAATGTCACTTAGTGAGAAGCAGAAAATTAAAAGTGTGTTTTAAGAGTATGACTTATATAAACAGGTAGCGCTGGATAATTTTATTTTTCCTTTCCATTGTCCTTACTGTAACATCAATATACAGATGTATTTAATGTTGTGTTTATATAATATTTGAGAGGAAACATTTGATTGGATTATTCATTAAATTATAAATTGCTCATTAGACTAAACTATTATTTTTATAAAATTTGTAAAGTAATTCAAATGACTTCTAGACAATGTCATTTTTATTCTTTATAAATGTTAGCTCACCACTTCATCCAAGGATCTAGAAATAATTTGGTCCATTCGAATATTTTTGACTTGTGTAGAACATTTTTTTTTCTAAGATTAATTTGAATTTAATTCTTAATAAGTTGGATTTAATTCATAATATTTTAAGTTACTCTTAAGTTTTAATTTTATACTTTGATAATTTACTTATGTGTTAATTTTTACAAAAGTTGTTGGCAGCCTTAAGCTGGCCAATTCGCAGATTGGCTTAAGGCGCTCACCTTTACAGATCATTTCCGTGGTTTAGATTTTCGGATTCATCCAATGTGGGTACTGAGAAAGCTTGCTAGTAGCTTCAAGTTGGTCGGTTTTCTTACCGGAATTTTTCTCGTGATCTTCCTCCACCAGTCATCGAGGTGCTCTATTAATATTACGAACTTCCGAGAGAGTGGTGGGTGTAGGGTAAAGTTGTTTAAATTTGCAACATGCACAATCGACAGAATGTTGGTATACTTCTCTGTTACTTTTATGTACTTTGGTTGAAATTTCATTGGATATTGTACTTGTGAAAATTGTAAATAACGTAAGCACATTGCTAACTAAAATGACTTTCCCCATCTCTCATAAAATCAGTCTGAATTAGTCTAAAAAAGTACATTATATTTAGCCGGTATTAAAATAGGAAAATTATTTTGCCAGAATAGACAATACCATCTTCTTAAAGCTCAATGAATGACTTACCATATATATATATATATATATATATATATATATATATATATATATATATATATATATATATATATATATATATATATACAAAGTAAAAAAAGTTAACGACTCTCTTTTTTACAATTTACCTTCAAAGTTTAGGAATTGAAAATGACCAAGCAGAGCTTGTAGGGTTTTGAAAGGTGCACATTTGATGAAAGGCCAAGCTGTATACTCAATAATCCATATTACAGCCATCATTCATACACCAAAATAACGACAACTAACAGTTCTTTATATAATATCTAAGATATACAAGTTCCTTTTCATATAGTAAATACAACCAGTGAAGCAACCAGAGACAATTATGTTTCTTTGAAGTTCCAACCCTATGCAAAATACTGAAACTGTAGAGCGCCAATTTCAGCGTACATACATAGTATACTGAAAAATGTTTTAAAACCCATATAATTGCAACAGCTAAACTTAAAAATCTATGTGTGAGATAATCGGTTAAACGAATTTTCGGAAAATTTCAATCAGTTTTACTCAGCATATCTCATTTTCAGTTAATTGTATAGAACAGGATGTATTTTATTTTTCTGTACAAGAGGAGTTCAACCGTGATCAGTATGTACATATTTACGTCACATAATGGTTCTGTAGATGAGGGTCCACTCCTTACGTTCTGTGTTTGATGGTATAAAATCTAATTCTGGTACTTTCCGTGACAATCAAACTCATCGGATATTTTTTCCAGAAATAAATAGGACATACCTGAATAAAATCAGCAATACAAACTGTTCCAAATATTTGAAATGGGAAATCCTATCATTGATAGGATTACATTACGTTACCGATTGTTATTGAGAAGAAACATGATGTTGGATCGTATGATATGGGACGAATAAAAACGGAAATGAAAGTGTATGTTTATAAGTAGCTTAGGGGTGGGGTGCAAATATAGCAGTATGGGAACTAAACATTGTTGGCCTCATAGGGGCAGTTTGGAAATTTAACATAGGATCAATCTTCTTCTTCTTCTTACATTCTGACTCCACAAAGGGTATACCATCTTGCCTCCACCTGTTCCAATTGCTCCTCTACTTTCAGTATTATCAAGTACTTATTGCAACTTTTTAATCGTGTTGAGGTCATTTGTGCCATCCTTCAATAATAAAAGATGAACGGTACGACTATTTAGTTATTAGAATTAAAGTCGCTTGAGCACTTAAAACATATTCGACTGGTTTATTTTTTCGCAATGGCGGCATTCGAAATTGATCGTGGGTGAATGCAAAAGAGCCTCATCACACATGCTTTAATGCAAACAAAGTTTGCTTTTTAATTAATACAAAGGTCGTAGTACAATAAAGTCCAATACGACCTGCTTAATGGCTGAAATAAGTGGGAATAGACCCAACATGCACTTATTATTTTAAGTCCCGACGGAGAAGGGAGCAAAGAGAGGCCAAGCTACAGTTGGTAATATCTGTAGAGAGTCCAAGTTAACCCAATTATACTAATGAGTATTCCCAGTTGCTGATTATGTATTTGCCACAATCGTATTAATAGTCAAGCGTCAACTAGAGTTAACCAATTTCCCTAGTTTTTTTTTATAAAAAAATTTCAGTACAATACGTACAAAAAGTTATAATATTAGCCTAATCAAATACTAGCGACAATGATACATGTCTGTCAATATTAATCTAGAAAAGTGACATTTTGAACCGTCATCAAACTAGTGATATAAGTTCAATCGAATTGGTTTTCTAAGCGAAAGCAGAAACCCTTAATATAAGAGGCATTTGTTTAGTAATAACCCATAAAAGGTCTTTATAACGGCAGTCAAAACGTGTGGCGGCGATCTTCGTCTTCCTTTATCTTTCCTTATCTAAGCCGCCCTCCGTGGTTTGTCGAGCCGCTGTTCCGGGAATGCCTCAAACCTGTGTAATGCAGTCAGTTGTTCAGCGGCCTCGATCAGGGTGGTTATTAGATGCTGATGGTATGCATGATTATAAAACAGGCAGAGGGTATGTACTCCAAACTACCACTGCTGTTGTTTCGGTTTCCTGGGTTAAAGCTATATCCAAGCGATGTATTTTACTCTACTGATGAGGTGATTAGCTATTGTGCTTCGTCAGTGCAGCTTCCAACCCGATATCCAACATTCGATATCTATCTGTGTCAATATCCTCTTCCTCGACTCCATCGTCAGAACCACTTACTTCTTCTTCAGCCTTCTCGTCATGTTCATTTTATTTCTGTTTTCCCTTGGTACGCTCCCTTGCTTGTGTGATGTCCAGGAGGCAGATTTCCACGTTGCTGACGTTGTCCTGCCGTTGATGTTTTGAGTCTGGATTGCTAGGGAGGTAAAAGTCAACTGTCAAACCATGCTCTGTTCCATGGGTCTTGGTGTCTCCGTCAGAGTCCAGGTGTCGCAGTTGAGTAGTTTGTAGCCCTTAATAGAGCTTCCTTCCTTCTCTCTATTCGCTTTCTGTTCCTCTTCTTTCTACCATCACCATCTCCCCCATACCCAACGATGTCTTGGTACGTCACCTCATTCTTATCAGAGACAAGTAATAATGCTCTCAGGCTCTAAACTCGTCGCTTGTGCCTTACCTGAGGTCAATGGTATTACGACGTAAGTTCGTTATTTCGATTTACGTCGCTTTTTCCGCATATTCGACAGGTCAACGACCGCTCCGCGGGATCATTAGCTTAGCTCCCGCATTAATGCACATAGCGTGTGCTAATTAGTTTTGGCACAAGTCGAGGAACAATACATTCTAATCGACTTGCCTGTATGCTATAATAAATGGGAATAGATCAAACACACACTCAATCAAAATGTAATGCCGGTCTGCTTCTGTGTGAGATGTCAAGTTGGATTGGACAATTATCATCTGACGTCACCCCGGTTCAGTGCTTACGCGCTCTTCTGGGCACCTGATTTCTAAATGAGTGGGAATCGGCTCACACTCTCGAATTTCAAATGTCTGAGTTGGCAGGGAAGACAGGGATACAAAGGCAAGCACCAAACGCCACCCGGAAGGTTCCTGAAACGCCATATTATATTATCAAATTCATCCCAGTTATCTACATAATGGGTAATTCCTATTACCAATTTTGTGTAAGCCACACTCGTAATTAGAGTCACGGTTATAAGTAATACATTTTCATATCTTGATTTTAAATTTGAAAGGTACATAATATACATAGTGTAAATGTTTATAATTTATTTTAAACAAAACTGGTAGGTTTAAGGGACCAGTAAACTTTTGTATGATCGAGTTAAGATAATGGGTTCTTAATTTAGAATGGTAATTAATGATCGTATTTGTTTAGTGAAGTATTACTGAATCGGGATCTCGAGCCAAAGTGATATCCCTTATTAAGAGGCATTTGTTTAATAACTTTAAAAAGGGCTAGATGAAACCTCGTCAGGAAACAGTAGTCACTTTAGGTGTTTGGGCGGCATGAACATCCATCTGACAGATGATTCAATTAAACTCAAGCAGATGATATCTCTGAGAGCTATTGCTCATATTGTGGCAGTCATTAGAATTTTGGTGTTTCCATGCTATAAATTGTGATAAGCTCGATGGATATAATGTCAATAATATAATTGGAGTCATTTGGAGTCCACTCTTTGTTTGAGTCTTAGAGCCACAATAAAAAATTTGTGCTCTTGAGGAAAAGTAAATTTCCCTTGACATGCTGTCATTTGATAGGTATCCATCACGTGTCTTAGGTCTTCTATGTACTTTAGTGCAGCAACATCATCAGCCATCATATATCCAATTCCAATTGTCTCGGCTTGGTCAAATATGTAGTTGACCATATATGCGTTTTGGTTATCAATGAGTCGAATGTTCCGTTTTTGTTGTTGGCTTGGTTGTGACCGTTGCAGAACTCCTGGAAAAATAGGCGAAAGTTCAAAGTTTATATTTCCTTGTTGCCTTTTTTAGCATTTGCTGACTTAGTTCCAGTGGTTGCTTTTGATGTTACAGATTTATCTTGTTTCGATGTTATCACCATATTTGGTGCCACAGTCGTGACTGATGTTGTTGTTGTGGAAATATCTTTTCTCTTTTCGTAGTGTTGACGGTATTGAAGCGTTGTTCGACATATTTTTCTGCTTCATTTGTAGATTTTTCCCTGCCATATTAGTAATTTGACTTACCTCTGTCGATGGTGTTGGTGTTGATGTTGATATGGTTGCAGTTTATGGTTGGTTGGGTCTACTGCAACTACTGGTGATGTTTTTCGTGTTTGTTTTTGTTTTTTGGTTAGTGTATTTTATATTCTCTATGGTTTTTATTTTATCCGAGTAAGCTACATTGCCTCGAATCCTTTCGTTCCTTCTGGTGTTTAAGTTTAATCTCCTTGTCCCTTTGGAGTGTCTCTGCGTGTGTAATATTCACTGAAGCTGTTATTGTTATTATCATTGTCAAGTTAAGGTTGGTCTACATAGTTGTTTTTCCATTAGGATATGGAATCTCTCCTGATGTCTCCTTGTAATGATTGTAATGGTGTCGACGTTACTAGCAGTTCGATTATGCGAATTTCTTGTTTGCTCCTTTTGTTGGATGCTAATTGATCTCATTTGTGTCGGTGTTCTCTGGGGCCCACTTTGCAACTTAATGCTAAATGAACTCTGTTCCCAAATTAGCAAGAGTGCAGTTCGTCTTATTTGGTAAGTACTATGGGCTTGTCCAGGAAAGAGTACTTACCTAATTAAATCAAGTAATACTTGATATGCTGTTTGCTGCTATCTTGGTTGACACTGAATCATGGTACGACTAGAACGAACGAACTTTGAATTATAGTGCTTCGTCCACTATGGGACATGTTTCACTGTTTAATGCTAACATAGCTAGCTATTTAATTAAGCCCGAGGGAACGAAATAGGGACAACTCCCAAGGGCATTTATGTATTCATAGAACACTATTTAGTTTGTCCGTCAGATCGGACTCGCTATAGAGCGTCTATCAAAATGAATGGCAGGCCTTTGTGGGTGGGAATATACCCAACACGCACTAACTTCTGTCCAGTTCGATAACAATGGTACGACTAATCGACACTTCTTTTGATATGCCTAAAGCTCCGACGTGAACGCAACATCCCGTCACACGAACTACAATTATCTCACACCAAACTACCAAAGGCGATCGTAGTGCCGACCTAAAAGAAACATCTTTTCAACTTTATTTTTCAAACCAACAAATTATTACCAATGAAACACAGTACATTCCTTACCATCACACAATTTAAGTAGGGAATCTTTGGTTTTAGAAACCATACCAAGTCAATCACATACAATCACCTATCCTACTAAACAAATACAAGCACAGTTTGTAGTTTTGTTTTCTTTTGTTTTGTGTGTGTCAAGAAAGACAGAAACATACACGCGCAAACACCCAAATACTAACACAATAACATACAAACAAAACTATTATTGGCAAATTGATCAGTCTCTTTTTCTACAGATCTGGCAAATGACTGGTTTTTGCGCCAGTGTACATAATCAATGTCTGCGGATCGCAGGCCCAACGCCACAAACATCTCTTCGGCGATCTCTCTACACCACTACGATTCATCGTGATTGAAAGAGCTGAGGTATCTGGAGTGGCTTTAAAATCTCAGTCGTCTGCTTGAAGGATTATGTGGACTCTTTGTGTCTGTGGATGTTGTGATCTCACTGGCTCCCACTCTTGGCGCTCTCTCTCAAAGTCCAAAACATAATTTTCATTGTGGGAAACAGCGGGTCTCGATAGTGGCGGTAGTGGTGACTGGCGTTATGATAAGTGTGGTATCACCATTAGAGGCTTCACTTCGCAGGTTTGCCTACCATCAGGTGAGACAGGATTCTTGCTTTCATTTCCTCTTGGTTCTTGTTTTTCTCTCCTTGTATCTTGTCAGGATCCTCAATAGCCTCTATGCCCAGCTCATCATTAAGGCGACGGGCATATTCCAGATACATATGGAGCTCAAATAGTTGTTACAGTCTGTTCATTATTTCTTGTTGACGTCAACGAATGGTAGCCTGATGCACAGATGTGAAGGAAAACACCCATAACGAAAACTAACAATACACACAAAGCCCTAACACACTATCACATAAGCAAAGTCACGAAGTGTTTATAGACTCAATTCTATCCCGTACATAGAAATATACTAATAGACAAAAAATTGTTTTGGCAATACAAATACTCCGCAGTCATAAATCTTCCATAGCTTCTAATAGTCTAAAATCACTACTCTCAAACTGTTGATTATGATCGTATTTACAAATTCGGCCTACAAGACGACGTTTATCATGTGAGGGTGACTCAACTAAATTAGAGTACCCAACGATTAAATTCAATCCTTTGTTCAATTTTATTTTACAAGGGGGTGAAATAAATTATATTGTATCATTGCTGAACTGTCAAAACCTGGGCATCTAATTTGATTTCGTGTTCACCCAAAATATCAAACAAACAACTGGGTTAAAAGTGATGGACAACGTTTGGTTATGTGTAAATGTCATGGTCAACCGTGGAGCTATTGTGTGGTACTCGATCGTAAGACTTCTCTGACAGTAGCTTTTAAGACATGAGCGTAAAAAAATGTTGACCATTAAAAAATAGCTTGCTGAAATTTTCGTCTCATAGATTTTGAATGGAGAATGTTTCGGTGATAGCCTTTTGTTGACTTAAATTTAAGGACCGTTGGTATTCATATGATCTTGTACTTGTTAACGCCGGATTTAGACCCAAAACCTAATTTGGCTTTTAGTGAAAGTTAGGATTCGCGTATGATGAATAATTTCTACCAAAATTCACTTTCCAATGTATTTTTTGATCCAATCGGATGGCCTGAGATAATTTGCGCATGAAACAGCAAAAGGTGTTGTAGGGGAAATGCATCTATAGAACTGTCAAGAATGCTTCTTTCAGAAGAGTCACTCAGGGTCAAAGAAGGCTGTTACTATTTTTAGGGTGACTGGTTTTGGCCTCAATACTTCCGTTCGTACTGCGCGTAGAATGTTGCAGGGATGGATGATGTAGAAGGTAACAGATGCAACTATTCAGTAAAATGGTCCAGAATTGCTTTTATTTTGTGTGTTGTAAACTCAAATTGGCGATGACGCATTGTACCACATCAATTTTGGAGAAAAAAAAAAACGATTTGCGTATTAGGCACATGTTCTCCATACCCTCAGAGGTTGCTTTGTAGATCTTGAAGAGAATAAGAACAACACTTAAAATGAGTGGTCGCTGATGATATTTTAAACGACGTGCTGGTCTTTTTTAAGTCGGTGACGCGTCGATCGAAGAATCAAAACTCGGAGGATACCTTTTAAAACTCACTATTAATGTTTTGACACTGTGTTTGCTACGTTTACGGGAACTTCGATCGATAATGATTTTGAAGTCTTCCTTTCGGGTCACTCGTTGTAACTCGTCAAGTAGAAAGTCCCTGTGAACACTTCGCAGTTCATGTTTTCCAATTTTTAGACAGGAGGATGGCGTCAGCGCACTCACCCTGTAACAAGAAACAATTTGATCATTCAGTTTAAAAGTAGCCTCTGTCTAACGTTCGTTTGGTTGTGCCAATGCGCACCCAGTCTCCCGTCAATAATCCACTTTGTTGAAGGACAACAGTAGCGGACATACCAAACAGGCGCTCAAACACCTTCACATCGTTCTCGGGAGTCACTTTTTCGGGCACGTACTATATACATAGATAGTAAGATTAATTGTAAGATTTAACCAGGAGTGATAAGACGTCAATGTACGTGAGGGTGTGTTGATGCGTAAATTATTTCCATATGCGTTCTTTTAACGTGAGTTGAAAACGTTCTATAATGCTCGTTTGATTTCGGAATTCCTTCGTTGACTGTTTGAATGAGTTGATTTCCCATGGGTAGAGGTGATTTTGACAGAACCGACAATACGTCCCAAATATCATCTAAACGATTTGGCGGTCTCTTTCCTTGTTTGACAGAAGAGTGATGGGTTCTTTGGGGTTAAATGTTTTCGTTCAGAAGATAAAAATTACAATGAAGTCCACCGTCTGGCACAAGTTCTTTCATACGTCTCCACTGTACGTCGTATCATCTTCATTCCAGGCATCACTTGTATTGATGGAGTTCATAATGGAATAAATCGTGACAGTTCTTGCGAACAAAATCCAGTAAACTGCGACACTCCCGAACTCTCTTGGATTTTGATAATAGGAGATGGTACATTTTTGCGTCAACCGCTGCGGCTAAAGATGAAGACGATGAGGATGAAGTGGTGGTCGTCTTTGCTGGAGAAGTTCCGTTTGAAACAGATGTCCATTTTGTCGTCAAAAGTTGGGAAAGATGCGTTTCAAATCGGTTATTTTTCTTGGCATGACCAGCAACAGTGAATTGTAAAAGGCTGCTACTGCTGGAGACACAGTCATAGAGGGTCGTGCTTTGCGGAAGTAACTTTGCGTCTGGCAGCTCTGCCCCTCTTTCAGATAAAAGCTGTTTTCCTGAGACGTTCTTTTTCTGGGGAAGTAAATTTGTACAGCTACGTCTCTTCTAATCGGAACACTTTTGTTTGGAAGAGACATTTTTCTTGGGAGTGTTTGCTACTGAGGCATTAGGATCCCATTATACAAGGGAGAGAATGATGACACAACCGAGAGAACCGTTGCCTCCAGGTTCCTAATAGATGTTTTGTTTTGGTTTTAGTGTCATCTCTGAGATCTCTCAGTTGCAACAAGGCTACTTTATGTTAGTGAAACACTGTGCTTGGTTTTTTAAGGAATGCAAATGAAGCTTTAAAGTAATTGACATGATTGTACAACGATGGATGATACGTCTGACTGATCAGTGACTGAGCAAACGTTTGAGAGGTTACGGATTGACCAAACTTCTGAATACAATCAGTCAACTGTCAGTTTTTATCTAGCATTTAAATGCGAGACTGAGAAATTGTAGTGGGTTCTTGAGAAGAGGATTTATGCAGTAAAATAGCTGGGTCTTTGATCTTCGTGATTGCCATATACTAGTGAACGAGGTAATATAATATTTCCTGTATATTTTTAAGTTTATTTGAAGGAAACAAGCGGTCTGATGTCTTTGTATTCTGTGAGAGGACAATATAGTCGCAATAATTCGAAAGACAACACTGGATGTCCAAAATCTAACTTTTGAATCTAACTGGGATAATTCGAGAAAGAGCGTATAATTTATATTTGCTGTTAAACTCTGTACTATTTAGCTATTGTTCTTGATCTTCCTTAAATAAGCAAAGATCTCAATGATTTTCATTTTGATTATAAGACTGAAGGATATAAATTTTCAGAGTTTTGACCAAAATGGTCCGTGATAGCACCAAAAACAGTCATCTTAATTGCGAATATTATCCAGGGAAATTAATCTTACGTTGATTTGATAAATTTCTGAATCCAAGACTTTTTACTCACCAAGCATACAACGCAATTTAACTGGATTTAGACCAGTGGTTCCTAAAGTGGGCGGTACCACTACATAGGGGAAGGAGGAATTACCGAGGGCGCTAATGCTGAATAATGCTTGTTACGGGGAAAGGTTGTGTGTGTGTGTGTGTGTGTGTGTGTGTGTGTGTGTGTGTGTGTGTGTGTGTGTAGTATATTGCAAACAAAATGTGCATATTAATCACAGGAAAACACCTTCATTCATACTTGAATGTCGACTACACGTTTTAAGACGTCCCTCTGCATGGATTATTGAGTTACCCGGTGTGATTTTTATATTCAGATTTAATTTACAACCTAAATAAATATTAATAAGCTCATTGTTTGTATCTAACTACTTATGTACTCATCCATGAAAGCTTAATCAATCAATCAATTAATCCATCAATCACTCACTCACTCAATAAAAAAAAAATCAATCAATCAATACCCAATATAAAGAGATTTCCTCTTCCACACAAGTTCATGTTGTATGATGAAGCCGCCATCTAGAATGATAAGAATGGAACATAATACATATTTCAATACACATCGTAATGTCTCCAAGACAAAAGGAAACATGCTGCAAATATTTTCCACTAATAAGCCAAGACCTAATTAGTAAGACCATCTTCAATATTTTTGTAAGTATAATTCTTTTATGCCAACAATCAGCCATTTTTATTAGCGCAAAAAACTATCTCATTTACCTTAATATTGGCAAATACATTATCTTGCATGCCAAATTATCTTAGTATTAAATCTGATGTTTTATGTAGTATTTTGTAAAAGTGTTTTGATTGTTAATTATACGCCCAAACATTGCTTTAACAGAAAATTTTAAATCTCATTGTTTTGCCCTTAGTCTATGTGCTATGTCAAATATTTACTTTCAGATGATGGCCCCTTTCGAGGGTGGATAGTGGGGAGTGTAAGACGACGTTTCTTTTTAAAAAATGATTATTATACATGCTTTTTTTTTTAAACTAAAAGAGTCATAGCTTGTTTGTCACGGAATGATGTAGTTTTTATTTAGGAAATACATGTACTCTGGTTTCGTTTATCGTGTACAACGATACCCGAGGGTGATTTATATATATATATATGGGCAGTTGTACTTCGGAATCGTGAGTACAATTCGCTCTATGCCGCACGTGCAGCGTGTTCTTGATACGGAGAACGAAAACCTATAAATGCTATAGTATATGTGAAGGGTCTTAACATTACTAAGGGTTTTGTCACCAAGCGGCTGGTTCAGAGGACTGTATGTTTCATAACAGTGGTCATAAATGCAGTGCCCAGGTGTCAGTAAATCAGCTAAAGTAAATATAATATAACTATGTCAAGGAATTAAGAAGGAAACAAATTTAACAGAAAAGGAACGAGACTTACAGAGTAGAAATATACGGATATTACAGACAAGTGAGAAAGAAAACGAAAGACTGAGCAAGCACGTACTGCACGAGGAAAAATGGCGGCATCACGAAGGACAATGACCAATCTCCAAAAATACTTTAGAACCAGGAGAGTAACAAGAGCAGACGGGGACTACATCGAATGTAGATATAAAGAGGATACACAACAATTAATCTTTCCAGACAGACAAGGGCAACCAATACCAGGGTCAACATCAGTTCTAGCATGTCTAAAACTAATAAACGCAGAAATAATACAGAAAATATATTCCATTAACTACACCAAAGACTGATACAACATAAGGTATAGGGGTAGCACACCTGCTTTGGAGTATGGCGAAATCTACATTTTGGGAAACAAAGCTATAGTACAAAAACCAGAACCCATTATGAGGAAAATCAAAAAACGTACTGGTGAATTACACAGACGGAATACCGATGGAAATACCTATCGAAATCGTTGTTGAATGGGTAGAAGAAAAATTTGGAACAAAAGTGGAAAACTATCGTTTAGGAAAAGTATATGGCTTTGAAATTTTCAATGGAACCAGGATAATGGAAATGGAAAGAACAAAAATGAAGACCATAAAGCGATCTTGTTTCTTACACGGCTTCCTCATAAAAACCTGGTATAAAGGATGCATATATGACAGGAAGTGTAGCAAATGTGGATCATTTGGACATACACCCAGAAAATGCACAAGAGGCGAGCTTATAATTGCCAACGAGACGACTTTAGAAGTACAAACCATAAATGAAACACAAGTAGAAACCGAGAAAACCATGATAGGAAACACAGAAAGAGAAGAAAAAAAACTTCAATCAGAGAACCAAGAAGCAGAAGGGAAAATGCAACAACAACAAGAAGAAGGGATACAACAACAACAAAAACAAGCAACAAAGACAAAGAAAAAGAAAAAGAAAAGAACATCAAAAACAGCGATTAATGAACAAGAACAAAACGAGAGACAATATACAACAAATACTCAGAAAGAACAAGAGCAGAATGTACAAAAAGACAGCACAAATACCCAGAAAGCTGAAATCACAGGGCAGCAGCAACAACAACAACAACAACAACAAGAACAAACACCAACAAAAGTAACTCAACCAAACAAGAAGAGGAAACTAAAAGGGCAAACAAAACCAGAACACCCCCAAACAGAAATAAATAGAGAAGAAAGTCTACACTTTTACGAACTAGAAGAGGAAAGAACACGAAGTGACTTAGAAAGAGACCAGAAAGAATGCCAGGAATATATGACGATGTTGGACGAATATATACCAGAAAGGAAAGAAGGAAGGAAAAAAGAAAATCGGACAGGAAGGAACAAAGGGAAAGAAGGAAGGACCTGAAATCTGATGAATGTTGTTAATTTCTATATATATTAAAAAATTTTTAAAAAAAAAATCTAAAAAAAAAAAAAAAAATTATAATACAAAACAAAAAAAAAAAAAAACAAAAAAAAAAATTACAAATTAATAATATTAAAGAATCATACTATAGCACACATCTAAAACAAAAATAGGAGGGCCTTTCCCTTAAATTGGTCTGCGAAGATCAGAGGAAAGACGACCCCTCCAAAAAAAAAAAGACAAAAAAAAAAAGACAGTTAGCTGTAGGGCTATTGATCCGAGGGAGGGAGTATTGGCACAACTTTAGCTGTAGGGGTAAGTACATTTTTTTATACTGAGTGATAGCTTTTGTATTACTATATTTACCTTTGCATGTTTGTTATATAGCTTTTACACAGCATAATGCATGCATTTTCTACTCTTGTTCGCAAGGTATTTAAATTGGTAATGTAAAGCTATATTTTGTTAAAAAAAAGAATTGTTTACTATCAGCATTATCGAACAGGGAAGGTTTACTATAGAACCTGTCCTTTTGAAATGATAATAATATAGTCTTGATAATTTACCGTGTATAACGTCATTACGTTATGTCTGTATCAAGGTTAGTACACGGTGTCGGGTATATTTTCAGCTATTGGTACGAGGGTGTTAAACGTCCGGGGTGCCCGGAGCTGTCAAACGTCGGGAGCTGTGATTAAATGCACTGGTGTGTCCAGAGCTGTTTAATGTGCCGGAGTGTCTAATGTCAAGGGTGACCAGGGTGACCCAGCTGTGGAGCTGTCTAAATGACCAGAGTGTCTGGAGGGTTTAAAGTTTCGTAGTATTCCGAGGGTCCGGAGTCTGTAGAAATTGTGAAGTTCTATTGTACCAGCTGTGGAGCTGTATACTAATAGTCGGTTATATCTATTTATTTGTAATTTGTTGGTCGTGGGCTAATATGGGTTTGCGGAACCCAATATATCTTTTGGGACTGGAAAGATAAGTTGTTATCTGTCCCTTTATTATTTTCAAATATAGTTTCGCTACTTGAGCGTATACATTTTTACTATATGAGTAATCCTGCATTGTTTACTACCTGAGTAAACTGTATTCATCTTTTTTGTATATTTTTTTTCGCTGGGGTTTTGTATTAGTTTTTGTATCATTGTTTTGTATCATTGTTTTGTATCATTGTATCATTGATTTGTATCATTGTATAATTTGTTGCATTTACGAGTCTGTGCGTAATTATGTATAATTAAATCCAATATTTGGATTACACTACGCACGCATTTTATTGTTTTGCTTATATATATATCGCCACATTAAACCATAATTTTTATATCTGTATCATCAAAGCGTCTTTTGTTGTTAATCCGAAGTGGTCCGTCCCGGTTATCTTGTTACATTGTTATTGTTTTATAAATTAAAAAAATATACTTGGAATACAGTATAAATTATAACCAAAGGTGCTAAGTCAGGAATTTGACTAGACCGGGGGTCTTAATTTGAAAATATCACAGATATGACTCCAGGTCCGTTTAACATGTCAAATCTTCTTCCTCATATTGTGATGTTTTAATATCTATCTTACTTCTTGACTGTTAGCATTTATTTTGTTTGCATAAAACACCGGCACACATCAGGGATTAAATTCGATTTTGAAATAATCGTTAAAGTTTCCTTAAAAGAGTCTTTCCTTATCTCTGAAGAAATTGTGTGGATTTAATTTAACTGTGCAATTCAGAAAATCATTTTCAACAAGAATACAAATATTCATTCTCTTTTTTCTTCTTCTTACAAATAAAAATAATAATCGTGCATCCTTTCCACGTTCTCTACCTCAGCCAAAAATATTGACATTGTCGGAAATATCATATCAAGATAATGTAAAGTATCAATCATATAAGAAATTTAGATAATTCTAGTGAAACGCGGCCAGATGAAAGCTTTTACCATATTTGCATTGTTTTAGTGTCGATACTAATCATTTAGTTGGTTAGAATTTTAACTACAATAACTATTACGATTAGTGTCCACCACCAGTGTCTATTAGTACTATTAGTGTCTACTAATGAATAGTGTCTATTACAAGAGTCTGTTATTACTATTAGTAGTGTCTATTACTAGTGTTTCTTATTACAATTTCTACTGTAGGAAAGACCATGTAGACTGGCAATGATAAAAGCCCCAAAGATAGTCAATAATGACGTTTGGAGACTCTTACGTCATAACAATAGTTTTGGCAATGCCCCCGACAAGGGACACGTTTGACTTTGGTCACTCTTCTTGCAGTTGTATTAACGCGAGTTTCTTTGGGGTCGTGTGACATCATTATTGCGATAAAAGTGCAATAAAAGATTATTCTCTTTCAGAAGTAAGAATATCAGTCACTGGGTCCGCCATATTTATCTGTAGTCTTGATGTGCAAGGAAGACTTCGAACGGAACGTCCTTATCATTATTCCCACTTAGCCGTTTTCGCGTGTAAACATAAAGCATGTTTCTGTTTAATTGATTATCTTTCGGACAAAACACAAAATTAAATCCTGGCTGATGTGAAAGCAAAGTTTCTAACTTTTAATCTTGGTGTGGTACAGGTCTTGGAAGTCATTAAATTGATGAAACTGTATACAAAAAAAATATTTAAAAAAATTAAAAAATTTAAAAAACATATCGTTTGATTTCTATACCGCGTGGACTTTCAACCTCGTCGGTTGAATACTTAAGCTTCAGATGGGCTGCCACTTTATTGTAATTTATAATATTTTAAAAAAGTCTTCCACCTCCCGCAAACAAGAATATGATTTGCATTAATTTGCTATCTTAATTTGCGCTTCAGAAGGCCCAAGTAAAATTAATGCTGTACATTTATCTTTGAGACATTTAAGTTATAATCTGTTCAAACTTTCAGCAAAAACGTCAAATGTGTGAAATTCAAAATAGAACACTACTTTACAGTAGAACATTTCAACAGAGTTAGACTAGTACTGGTGCACTATCTAGAGGTGTTAATGACACAATAACCAATGAGACAAATTACACACATTGGCTAGAGGTCTAGTCCATGCAGCATTTATTCTTTCGGACATCATTCCAATTATTTTTTCGGACAGCATTACCAAACATGGCTATTCGATAAATTACATTACTACATGTCTTGAAAACAACATTCATTCAAATTTTAAGATTATATAAGACAAATGCATAGCGAGAATAAACAATCATATATGAGGTCCTTAATGCGCGTGAGTGGATGGAATAAACTTCTATTTAAAATGTGCAATTTCATATGGATTGATTGGAATACATGACGGAATGTTTGTATTATCTATTATCTATAGATGACAAAGTGAGTAGTCGATACACCCAGTCAGTGGTATTGGATAGTATGTCCAAATGAATATAAACTATTCAGGTAACTTGTCTGGTGGAAAGGATAAATCGCAGAATCTACGGTTGTACAAAAAGCAACTCAAAGCTCAATTTTATCTGAAATTTTTTTAACATCGCGTTCAAGGGCACATTAAGCAGTTCATGTGTAAACATGTCGACGTGGAGAGTAAACATATTAATCAAACATAATCCGATAGAGATAGATTGGTTCAAAGCGTCACCACGTGGGGAGAGAAGAAAAAAAAAAGGAGATAATACTATCCTTAACAAATAAAATTCCTTTCATCACGAAAACAAATTACTGTACATCAGGAAAACAAATTACCTTAAAAAACGAAAATAAAACGCGTTCCATTATAAGAATAAAATAATATCCATGACGAAAAGAAAATGGTTTTCATCACGAAAACAAAATACTTATCATTTAAAGAAACAAAACACTTTCCATCACAAGAACTATGTTCTTTTCATCAGGAAAAGACACCGTTAAGATCGTCACCGTCGTCGAAAGACCTTGTACTCTTCAACACGTTGATGGGAAGAGAGCATATCACAACAGAAAAGTGTAATAACAACGATGGTTGAAATTGATTTGACCATGATTACAAATCATACGAATTAAATGAACCTCTACCGATTCTTAAAACTACGCCACCCATTATCGATATCAGAACCGCGGAGACGAGAAGTGATTGGCTAAACCACATTAAAATTTGTAATGGAAATTATTCGACAAGTTCAAAAACCTTATTTTAAGTGAGCGAGAGGGCTTGAGGGCCATGAAGGTAGCGATCTAAGTGATCTTTGAGAACGAAACATCTGCGTGCCCGAATCGCATGGCTGGACGACCACTGAGTTTTGGATCCACAAATATCTCAGAGTGAACGTGAAACCGCAGAGACGCACTATGAGTATCCATGGCAGTGATTATTAGAAGTAACATCATTAGTAGAAGCAGTAGCAGCAGCAACAGTAGAAGTGGTTGTAGTAGTTGCATCATTAGTAATGGTTGTAGTAGTAGTTGTAGTAGGAGAAGCAACTTCGTTACCATTGGTTGTATTAATGGCAACATGAGTATTAGGTGAGACAGTAGTAGTAGTAGTAGTAGTAGTAGTAGTAGTAGTAGTACTCGTAAGTCAAGGAAACAACAGCATTGATAGCTGATTGTGTAGTAGTAGTAGTAGTAGTAGTAGTAGTAGTAGTAGTAGTAGTACTCGTAAGTCAAGGAAACAACAGCATTGATAGCTGATTTTGTAGTAGTAGTAGTAGTAGTAGTAGTAGTAGTAGTAGTATCAGAAGTACAAAGGCATTAACAATCATAGAGGTACTAGTATTATATTCAACCGTACTAGTAGTAATATCAAAGTTATGAATAGCAGAGGCAGTAATGGTAGAATCATTAGTAGTAATTTGTGTAGCAGTAGAAGCAGCAGTGGCAGCTGCATTAGTAGCAGTTGTAGTGCTATCCACTGTACATGGGCAGTATGACTAGTTGTGGTACAAGCATCAGTGGAAGTAGAAGCATGGCAGCCGTAATCGTAGTGGACCAGTAATATTAATACCGACAACAGTGGTAGTTTTAGTAGAGTAGTAGCAGTAGTATTAGTACAGGAAGTAGTGGTAGTTGTAATAGCATAATTAGTATTACAATCAATAGTGGTAGTTGTAGTAGTAGTAATAGTAGTAGCAGCAGTAGAAGTAAAAGCGGTAGTAGTACTGGTAGTAGTAATCGTGGCATCAATAGTATTTACGTCACAATTAGTAGCAATATTCTCATGTAAACGAATTGCTTAAAAGGAAGCAAGAAGAAAGAAATATCTGACAGAAGGAAAATTTTCATGTTGTACAGACATTAAATTTACTTACTTTTTTCCTTCTTATTGAGATGAAAATTTTCCCAATTTTTTCAGGTGTACAATTCTGTTTAAAGTTCTCTTTATGTGACTGAATGCAATTTTGTCGAACTTCATCGACCTGCGTTATCACCGCCAGGTATAAGCGATAAAACAGCCAATGAGTTTGCTGGATTTGGAAACAAGCAGAAAGCCGAATTTCAAACAGCGCACATGTATTTGTCAGGAAGTCGGGTTATCTTTGTTGATTCTTTTGTTCAAAAATGCATCTCAACCGTTGATTATGCCTGGATTTAATATTCCTAATAGTACTTATATGTAAATACATACACCACGATGTTGATTAAAATTATTTTTATAAAGGATATATTTGTTATTATGCTTTGGATTTATAAGGCAGAATGTAGTAAAAAAGGAGACTTAGGATCTATTTTAAGGGTTGCATAATCACAAAATCACCTTCCCATATGGCCTTGACATAAATTTGTATCACAAAATCAAACCTTAATGATATTTCTTTCGCACACTCTACTGAGGACGGACTATTTGAATCAGCAAGTAAAAAAGACAGTTTTCAATATCCTGCTGCATTCGTTTTGGTTACTTGCTTGGAATAGTGATCATTATTGTGAGCAATAGAATACAAAATACCATCTTACTGATATCAAATTCAATTTTAAAAAATGGGGTTTGAATACAGTTGCATACAATTGCAGAAACTTAAAAAAAATCCAACATTTAAATTTTCACAAGTACGAGCCGTTCGGTTAGACATCAAGAACAAATAGGATGGTCATTTGTTTTATCATATTATCGTCATCGCCGCCGCCATTATTATAATTGTCGTTGTTGTCATCAGCGTCATCATCGTAGCCGCTGACACCACACTGATCATGATCACCTACGTCATCGTCATCATCGTCGTCATCATCATCATCATCGTCGTCGTCATCATCATCATCCCCATCATAAACATCATCATCATCACCATCATAAATATAATCCTCCTCCTCCTCCTCATCATCATCGTCAATGGTATTGATTTCAGGTACGTATATAATGACTGCTATGACATTGCTGGCGGATGTTGTCATTGCATACATTTATCGCGGTAGCCAAATTGCTTCACACGCTTGCATCTAAACCCACGCGAAAGCAATGGCAGGCATTCTTACATACCCACATAAGCAGAATTGTGAGTTCAAGCCATGTAGATGGAGACGGAGACGAACTATCGCTGTCCTGTAAAGGCCTGATTCAATTATTTTTCAGACTTATTAATGTAAGGTTTAACGGAATTTTTCACCACACGATACATGGCGGTCAGTATTAATTGTGGAGGAAGAACCGGGTGGTTATGTTATGTTGATTTCCATCTCTTGGTGTTGTTGTTTTTGTTATTATCATTATTATTATTATTATTATTATTATTATTATTATTATTATTATTATTATTATTATTATTATTATTATTATTATTATAGAAGAAAAATAAAACGCATTAGACTGAAAATAATATCAGAGAATTATTATTCAAATATTTTTATAATCTGTACGTACATAATGCATTCATTGCTTTTTAAAGAATACGTTACGTTTTCGCTACGTTTTCTGAGAGAGAGAGAGAGAGAGAGAGAGAGAGAGAGAGAGAGAGAGAGAGAGAGAGAGAGAGAGAGAGAGAGAGAGAATTCAGTCATGTTCGAACTTGGAGGTGGTGTAATATAACCTGACAGTGTTAATGTGTTAATGTTTCATTTATCATCTGATCGTCGCGAGTGATATCTTCCCTTACGTCCTCAGTTTTGCATTTTTTATTTTATTTTAAATTTTTTATATCGATTTTGTGCCTTGTTACCTGACTTCAATGCAATGTGAAACACTTGCCCCTTTAAACAAACAACTTAGTGACGTTTCGGTATCTCCACGTCCTGGTTGAAAAAGTTCTGCTGTTGTAGTTATGGGCTGGGGATAGCTTTTGAAATAAAACTTACTATTTTGCAACAAGTAAACATCTATCCCATCTTGGCACTCGAAGTATTTATGTCCAATATACCGTGAAAAAATAAACGTAAGACTTTTTAAGACGATGGATAATACTACTACTACTACTGCTGCTGCTGCTGCTGCCACTACTCCTAGAAGTAAAATATAATTCATGCATGAAATAAATCCTTATCTCTGAATAACCCGGTTTTGCTACGTTGGACAAGCACACAAATCTTTTTTTTTATATAATCTGTATCAGGGTTAATTCAAACTTTACCACACATAGTACCACGCAATTAACGCCGAAAATAGTCACCTCTTGTTTTCCTCATTTACAACCATTACAGTAATCATTGCAATCGTTAAAAGAAATCAAGACCATCCTGGATGCAAGACGTTGCGGTTTGAGCCCCGGCCGAGTTATACTATATACCTATAAAATGATACTAGCATCTGCCTCGCTTGGCGCTCAGCTTTAAGGGGTTAGTGTTAGGATTGGTCGGCCTGATGTCAGGATAATGTGACTGGGTGGGACTTCATGCTACAAGTCTGTGGTGATCACTATAAACTGCAACAATGCATACATCGTAACAATATGGCTGACAAATTGTTAAAGTTACTTTAAAAATCCAAATCAAATCAGACACAAATATACTGCCATACTGCAGAGATCATAACGATAATGGAAATTGGTAAAGGTACGTCGAAAACCAAATCATACACAGACACACATGCACACACAGACACAGACACGCATACATACACACATACATAAATCCAATACTTCTACTCGGTATCCAGAACCACAATAGAAAGAAATAAGGCCACCTCTTCTGAATTCTATTTCAATGTGGCAGGAATGTACGTACCCGTATTTTCACCTGAAAGAGAACTTTGAATAAAATAAGTTGGAATAAACACTGTGCCAGACAGACGGCTGGTTAGATAGTGTAGTATCATAAAGAAAGTGTGGATACATTTTATCATTTTAGTTTATGTCAAGGAGTCAATATTTTTGTTCGCAGTATGGAATACGTATAAAGTACGTAAAACTACATATAGGGTTATATTAATGTCAGTTAAGTGTGTATTTGGCATTTGCGAGAAGAAGACAATAAATTCTAGAGCAATACTAGATTTAGAGCAGGCATTATAGAATTTCTATTTTTCTCCTTATTGTAAAGAACAGAACCTGAAATAAATAATTCTTAGTCGCACAACAAACAAATGAAGTTATTTTATCAATAAGGCATGCTACCTCGATTGAGCCTAAAACATTCCTACAGTAAATCTTGAATCTGCCGAGATAAACCAATCTTTAAACATGAATCAACTTCATCTGATTTCAGATATAATATGTATTAGTTCTAAGGTGATTGAACATCGTGACAGCTTACTTTAAAAAGCTTACTTAAAAAAATAGTTCTTTTGCGAGTTAACTAAACCCAAGGCACAAAATGAAACTCGTACATCTTTAGCATAAATAAAACATTCTTTAGCACAACACATCCGCACAGTATAAAAAAGTCAACAAATGTGTATGAAATTGCAGAAATCGTGTACATATCAAGAAGACTTCAATTTTCACGTTATCCTTTCAAGAAAAATCGAATGACAACTTCTAGTTCATACATTACAAAAACCTGATATAATTTTTGGAATGTAAAAACAATCCTAACAATTGGTCCCCTGAAACAGTCATGCCAAAATGTATTATTGTTTACATTCATTGGTGCGTAGAAAGTCGTGTAGGCAATACATCCAGGAACGGACGTACAGGAGGAGTGATACACGGAGAGGACACGTCATTATCTTCTCGTTTCAAACCGTGGTGACTTGAAATATATACCTTATACAGCAGTGGGAATGATCAATAGGCAAATTTGGAGCAACTCTTTTTTGAAAATAAAACTTGCTTCGAAAACAAAAATGAAAATACAAGGTCAATGACGTCAAACCAAAGCCTCTAACCGACCGAGATTTTCTCTAATTTGGTTAGTTCGTTTTATTACTTTTTCTTTGCCGCTTTCATTTCCAAATTTGTATCCAGTCGGACACTGATCGGTCTACGTTGAGCATTATGTATTATCATCTTATTTTGTTGTCACTGATGTAATTACATACCCTCAATCAGTGCGATAATTATCAACGATTTAATCAATGTCAATGATGCGGCCTATAGATAATCGCTTCAAATATCAGTGGCTTCATTAATAACTTTTGGGGAATTAATACTGGCTCGTTTTCTGCCAATCAAAATTTATGGTCGTCTAACATCGGTAAAAACTTTACTTGGACATTGGGTAAGTCCACTCTCCTGGTACCTTTATTAATACCACTTCCAGTTGTTTCTTCTTCCTTCATACGAGGTGATCTGAATGGCGATTTTCCTGGCGATAATATATCTCCGGGCAATGGCGCTCTTCTAACTTTTTCTACTTGTTTCTCAAATTGTGTAAATTCATACTTATATTTATCAGTGACTCTGGATATACCACGGGATTTTCGAAATAAAGGAATTCATTTTTTTGAAACACTGGCGGTGTCTGGATTGAATGAGTTATCACGATTTGAATATATTGATGTGGCAAAAGATTTACTTGGGGGGGGGGGGGAGGCACCAGACATGTGTCCCCCCCCCCATAAAAAAAAGTAAACAGTTTTATGTATGTGTGTGTTCCTCCCGATAAGTTGTTTGTTTTTTATTTTTCATTTATCGCCCCATTTAATTTTTCCCCATCGGGGTTTTATGTTTGAGAAGGGGTATGTTTTGTATCCCTAGTGTTTCTTAAGTAGATCATTACTAGTTGGGATTTGATCTACCCACAACTAGTATTCTACTTTTGTTCTTTATTGTTTGACCATGGCTAGTGGTCACCTGGTATCCTTGTGTTTGCTATTTGTGTTGGTGCTATTTGTATTTTGCTATATATAAGTCTATACTTTGTATTTTTGTAAGGATAGCCATTTCCGTTCAAATTCTTGACATACTTGTCTTACTTTGTGATATCCCTCTATGGGTTATCACATCATTCTCTTTATTTAATATATTTTGAGTTAATTTTGAATTTTGTGTAAATTGAAGTGTTTTAAGTTAAAGGTTTTGTGTGCTTCAATTTATATCTAATAATATTTAATTTTCTAGGTCCGTCTGCCTTGAGTCAGGATCTGTACGAATTTATTTGGTTGTACAGTTCCTGACTCAATTAGGGCCGTCCTTTATTTATTTAATTTAATTAATCTACAGAAAATTTCCAAAATTGTTTATTTTGCCCTTTATGGGTGCCATGTCTATTACGGGATATAGACATGGAAGAGAAAAGTATGGATATAGTATCCAGAGAAGAGGAAGTGCAAACTATGAACTAATTAAAGCTGGTTTTTCCAAACTCTGCCATAGGCCTGCTCACTTCGCGTAGCGCCATGTAATATAGCCCCATAGCGTCCTCATTATGTACTTTCCCCGGTTGTGTTCATAATGTATATTTAATTTAATTTTCTTCAATATTTTTTTAAAAAATTAAAATATATAAAATAATGATATTATTTCCTAACCTTCATCAGGGTCCACATTCTATTAACGTCTTCGTTATGTAGTCGGTTATTTGTCGTATTAATTTTTTTTTATTAAACTTTCTGTCGAGGAAGAGTATTTGACGTCTGCCGTATTTGTCTACCTTCATTATTTCCATTATTAGCTTGATCCTTTCTTCCTTTGTTTTGTCGCATTGAGTTATCGTATGATATTTTGTGAACGGGGCATTTCTGCATAGAGGGCAGCTAATAGGGGTCTGAATCATTCGTCGTCTAAGTGCCACTTCGCCTGTAAGCCAGGCGTTGTGGAGGTACGTGTAGATGTTACTCTGTACCTTTAGAGAGTCGATGTCAGACCATTGCCTCCAAACTCTGTCCCAGTTTATATGCGGGTTTTCTTCTTCTACCTTGTTTTTACTTCTTTTCGTTTCTAGTTCACAAATCCAGTCATACGTCCTATTCTTACTTAGTGCCCATAATTCTTTGTAGTCCCTATATCTATATAAAATTTCTTTAGCCCCCTTATATAAATGTGATGTATCTATTTTCTTACTCAATTTGTTGTTCGTGTATATGTCTTGTCTGTTTCTCATTCCAAATCCTTGCCAAAAAATGTATAATGCTTCCCATGGTGTTTGTGGAATGCTACCTAACCTTTTAATCCTATTTAATATATTTTTACATTTTATTAGGAAGGGATTAGGTAAGGCTAATCCCCCCTTTTGTTTAGGTCTATATAGTGTTGACTTTTTTATGTAGTGTGTCTTGTAATTCCATATGTAATCTATTATATCATTATCAATGGTTTCAAGTGTTTTATTGTTAATGTCCACAGCTTTTAGTAAGCATGTCAAATTTGAATATATATATATATATGTTTTTGCAACCTGTGAACGTTCCATTAGACTAAGTGGCGTGAGTGCCCAGATTTTTATTATATCTTTTATTTTGCTTTTAACTTTTAGACAGTTTTCCTTTTCTTCATTTGCCCCGAAGAATATTTCCAGGGGTTTTACTCTATTTTTAATTAAGTGGGGAGGTAAACCAGTGTGGTTTCCCCTCCAGTTTCCTATTTTTAGAATTTCTGTTTTATTATGATTTATTTGAAATCCCGAGGCTTTTCCAAAAGTTTCATATTCCTTTTGTAAGTGTTGAAAGGATTTTGGATCATTTATAAAGTTCGTACAATCATCAGCATGTTGTAGCATCTTGAATTCCTCTCTTAAGTTTGGCATTCTTATTCCTTGAATATTGGTATTACTCCTGATTTTTATACTCAGGATTTCAATCGCTATTACGTATAATAGCATTGATAGTGGGCAGCCTTGCCTCACTGATCTTTGGATTTTAAATTTATCTGTTTTCGCCCCATTTACTTGTACATTTGCAGTTATTTTATTGTACATTATTTTAGTCCATGTTTGGAAGTTATCTCCAAATCCAAATCTCTCCAGTACTTTTTGCGTATAATTGTGTTCTAATTTGTCGAAAGCTTTCTCCTGGTAGAAAAGTACCATAGCACGTTTCGAATTTGACCCATTTATGAAATGTATATTGTTATGTATGCTTCTATCTTTACCTCCGCATGTTTGATTTTTGTTTACTATCGTGTTTATCCCGTGTTTAACCCTATTCGCTAAAATTCTGCTTAGTATTTTGTAGTCTGTGTTAAGGAGGGAGATGTGCCTACAGTTTTTTTAAAGTCAGTTCTGTCCCCTTTTCCTTTATAAATAATAGTACCGTAATCAATCCCTCCCTCATTGTGTCTGTCATTTTGTCATTTTTTAGCAGTATATTATTATATAAACATTCTAAGATTGGTGCCACCTCACTTTGGAATTTCTTATAGAATTCCGCCGTGAGGCCATCTCGCCCTGGTGATTTACCTTTAGCAAGTTCTTTTATTGTGGTTTGCACTTCTTCCACAGATATAAATTCATCACACAATTTTTTGTGTTCTGATGAAATCTTTTCACATTGTATTGAATTTAAGTATTGTGTTATTATGTTGTTGTCTATGTTTTGAGAAGTATAAAGTTTTATATAAAATTCTTGAACTCCCTTCATAATTTCTGCTTTAGTTGTCACTTCCACCCCTTCTATCAATAAGGTGTCTAGTGACTTCTCTCCCCCTTTCCTTTTTTTTCCCGTTTATATAATTGCTTTGCCTGTTTGTATATATGGTGAAATTTGCCCGCCCTGATTTCTGCTCCCTTTGTCTCCCATTCTTCTAGCTTTTCTAGTTGTATGGGGTAGCTCCCCTTATCCCTTATTGATGTTGTGTCTTCATTTATTTTTTCTATTTAGTTCTAACTTTTCCATTTTTTGAATCCGTTTACATTTAGTTGAGTGATATATTGCTAATTTTTTTTTACTTTTTTTAAATTTATCCGAATCAGTTAATATATCAGTTACATTTTTTCCCTTTTCATTTGTAAGTATTTTAGGGATTTCTTCTTTTATTTCTCTAATTAATTGCTCATCGTCTAACATTGAGTTATTTAGTTTCCATTCTCCCTTTCCCCATCTACAATTTTTTATAACTATTTCCAGAGTTATTTGTTTATGATCTGATATTTTGAAATCTAAAATTTGTGCTTTTTTATATGTTTTATGTCCAAAATCAGATACATAAAACTTTTCTATTCTACTCGATCCATTTATCCCATATCGTACATACTCATGTGTGTATTCAGTTTTTAGTAAGTTCAAACGTCTATACACATCAGTTAATTTATATACATTTATTAATTTACCAATATTTGCCATTAGTGCTAAGTCCTTGGTTGTTAGTTTTCCAGTTCGATCTACATTTTCTGCCACCCAGTTAAAATCTCCCCCCATAATCAGATGTTCTGCAGTGAAGCTATTTAAGTAGTTATTTAAATTTATTAAGAAGTCGTGGTGGCTTTCCCTGGTTGCTGGACAATATATGTTTATAATGTGTAGTTTATTAAGTTTTAAATGTATAACTCTCCCCTTTAGACTACTATCTTCTTTTATAATTTCCCAATTTTGCCTATTTCTATTGCTTATTATAGTGGCTACACTCGCTTTAGTGTCGTTGTAGTTACCATCATTTGTTACAACTATCGCATCCATTTTAGATTCGAGTTCCGCTATTAATGTTTTGGATAGTTTGTTGTGTGTCTCTTGAATTAGTATCATGTCAAACTGTTTTAATTTTATAAGTTGTGCAATTTTGTCTTTATCTATTCCATTAGTATTGATTGATGTGATATGGAAGTTTAGTTCTTCCATTTTTGGTTTCCTGGTGGCATGCTCCTACAGTATAGATTGGTTGTAAGTTAAATAATGTGATTCTTTATTAAATTAGTTGAGTTTGGGGCATTAGCCCCTCGTTTGTCTGTTCCCTATTGTCTAATGTCTCCCTATTGTCAGTTGTCTGTGTCTCCTCTAGTTTAGGTTCCGGTATTGGTTCGTTATGTGAAGTCGGTCTGTGTTTTACAGTTTCGTGAGTTGTGCTCTCGTCTGAGGTATCCGATAGGTTAGGTTCTTGGTTAACCTTCTTTTCCCTCATTTTATTCTTTTGTTTTGTCTCCAGTTTACGATGTAGAAACTCTGTTATGGTTGTCACTTGAGGCAGACTCTGACAGGGTTTTACTTTTTCTTTTTCTTTGAACCGGTATTGGTGAAGATGTCAAGTCCGTCTCATTGATGGTTGTTTCTTGCAGCGTCTCCATTTCCTCAGACCCTTCCTCCTCTATGGGGAGTATTTCGTATCGATTTTGGGTCTTTAGCGGAGTGGTGGGGATGAATTTTTTTTTTTTTTTTTTTTTTTTGGGGGGGGGTCTGAAAGTTATCTTCTTCCGTCCCCACAGTTTCTTCTGCTCTTTCAACTTGTTTTTCAGTTGCCTCTTGTTGGTTGTCCCCTGTCACCTTAGCTGCATATGAGTTAGGGTCTTTCGTTTTCTGTTGCATTTTACAGTCTTTGAGTCCATGACCAATTGTTCGACATCTTGGACAGGGTCTATCGAGGTCGCATCCCCTGTACCAAGACCTCAGCATAAATCCCATGATGTAGAAGTGCGCCGGTATTTTCTTGGCCTCTTCTATGGGTACTTTTAGGATTCGTTCTCCGTTTTTTTATTTTTTTGCATACACGTAACAGTTTGCTTTTTTCTCATTTGAGATCTTGATCTTGTGCACACACATTAATTTGTCGATTATGACTGTGGTGCTGATCTCTAGGGGAAGTCCCGAGATGAATACATCTATTTGCTTGGGCTCTATCTCCCTAATGATTGGGTCTGTCTGTGTTATTGTTACCCTATGTCCTAGGATTTGCATTTCCGATTGTTTAAGCAGCAGTCTGTTTTGTTTTGGATACAGAATATATTTATTTCTCCCTCCGTATTGTAGGCCGTCGATCCGCTTTGCTTGCTTTCGAAGTAGTCTACTACCGTCTTCGATGAATCGGGCTGGTGGTTTGGATTTGGCGAAACAAGAACCCTTACACCACTGACCGTCTCATGAACTTTATCAATACTCTGAAGTACACGAGTTTTTTTTTCTACTTGCGGCTGGGCCACATCTATTCAGCTGGGAGTTCTTTTTGCTATTTTCATAGTGGCTTTAGCGGTTTGCTTTAAGCCCTTAAGTAGCCTTTGTAACTCCTTCGGCAGCTTTCGTAACCGGTTTAAATAATTGTTCTGCACCATCTGTTAAATCCACATGAGACTCATGACGCGCCTTCAATGTTTGTATGCAGTGAAGGTGCAAGGCATTTTGGTGCCCTAGGCGAGATCAGATATCTGGCGCCCCCTTCCCACGCAAGCCCTCCCCCACCCGCCCATCATGAAATAAAACCCAATTTGCAATTTTTGCTGGCGCCCTCCTTAGCCCAGCGCCCTAGGCGATTGCCTAGTTCGCCTAGTGGAAGCGCCGGCCCTGTTTATATGATATAGTCACGGAAGGATATATTTCTTAATTGCTTCTCGTCGCTCACGAGCTAATCTAGCTGTGTAAGATTTCATTATTGATATAATAATGACTTAATTACGCACACATTACATTAGCAGGGAGTGTGATGTACAACAATGAGTTTTCGACGGGTAAACAAGCACACATACACAATTGAAAATACAAGGAGCAAAGATAATGTAATGAAAGGAGCTAATCTAATTAGAAAAAATCTTGGTCGGTTAGAGGCTTTGATTTAACTTTATTGACCTTGGAGTTTCATTTTCATCGTAGAAAGTTTTTTTTTTTTAAAACAATACTTGCTCCATAATTAGTCTGTTCACCCTCCCAGCTGGTTATACAATATCTAGTGATTCACAAAATAACCCAGGTGTATAAAAAACTAATTATTCTCTGTCCGATAAATAAAGGTCATAGAACGGTTTCTTCGCGACTTTGGGTGAAAATAAGTTGATCGTGTTTTGGGATTTGTCGCCATAATTATCATACTTAAACGGGAAGGTTGACATATTGAATGTGGAATGTGAGACCAAAGAATTCAATTAGTTACAACCTGCACAAATGGCAATTCATGCTAAATGTATCATATCATCCGCACACACACCTATACACAGACAGACACAAAAAACCACTACACAAATAATATTATTATATATCTATAACTTATGATCGCACAAGAAAATGAACAGCAATTTATAACTTGTTCAGTGGTTTTGAATCGCATGGATCCCGTTGCTATGTAACTATACCAATTTTGTAAAACTTTCAAAAACATTTTAACATTCTCATTGCCCTGCGAATGTTACAGGTTAACTATTGCACCAGAGTGACAACTGCATTCGTATGAGGCCTCTGACGACATGGTACATATCAAAACTCTCAGTGGCGATTTTACTTAAAAACGTTTTCTCATTGACATTTTTTAAATATAATGTCGTTTACGTACTTTGAACAGATTTAATATCAAAATTAAAAATGAAGATGGCATTAGATTTCCTATGCCTGCTTGATACATATGTTGTTAGCACCAGCAACGTAAATTGCGTTATAATGTTAAGGAAACTGAAGTGGGAACTGTCATTGTGGTTAATGTGATTGACGCGTCTGTGGCCATTGTGTCCGGTACTGCAGTCGAAGTGGAACTATCTGTCGATGAAGCAGTTTCTGTATCGGTTGTTAAAGAACTGAGCATTGTTATTGTATCTGTGGTCATACTGATGAGTTTTAGGGCAGTGGTAGTTGATTCTGAAGCATTGTTATTATATATGTGATCGTACCGATGGCTTCTTGAGGAGTGATAGTTGATTTTGAAGCATTGTTATTGTATCTGTGGTCGTACCAATGGCTTCTTGAGCAGTGGTAGTTGATTTTGAAGCATTGTTATTGTATCTGTGGTCGTACTGATGTGTTCTAGAGCAGTGATAGTTGACTTTTACGGTATTTCGTGACCTGGCTAGTAATTGTCCAATAAGTAAATTTTTCTTGAGTTATTGGCAGTCAATACATTTTCTCAGAAGTACCATTCACCAGATTGTCCGAAAACCAATCCTTTGTTGAGAATCTTTAACGGCCTGATGGTAATCGTCAATGGTAAAGAGTTGATGGTGATTATGGAGAACCGGATTGGAATGATATTTTTGTGTACCAAGATAAATGAATCATGTGATCAATATTTGTGGACCAGATCTGAAATCCAAAACGGCAAGTGCGCGATTTCCTACAGCAACCCAGTAAAGAAGTGTATGCCAACATAAAAGATGGAATCGATGAGACGGCATTGAACCATATATCCATTGCTCGTGATTGTAACAAAAAATTACCATCATCCTGCTACTAAGATTAGGAAAATCTTTTCCAAGTTGTGTAAAGTTCAGGGTTTAAGCATTTGCTTATACCTGTATTATTTTAAAAGAATTGTCTAAATTTACAGTCTTCTTCTTCTTCTTCTTCTTCTTCTTCTTCTTCTTCTTCTTCTTCTTCTTCTTCTTTAATCTGCAGGTAATTCAATTTATTGTAGATTTCTATTCGCGCCACTCAAGAGTTCCTTCTAACCTTGCCCTATTGTTTATGCTTTTAAAAACGTCGTGATATTCTGTCATAATCTGTTTGTTCCTGATTAATAATGATTTACAATCAACAGGTCGTGATATATCTTCTCACGTGAAAAATATGTCAATTATTCTTTTTTCTTTTACATGTGCGGAATAAATGCTTTTTTGAGTCGCAGTTTGCTCTTCCATATATTATAATTATTTTCTGAGAACGAGGTAAGATTTGTTCATGCCAAATAATTTTTCTCTCTGTATACTTTATAATGAAAGAAGTTAATTGGAATCGGTATTTCTTACTAAAAGTTTTTATACAATTCTTTGTACCACTTCACTTTTGATGAAATCAATAATTATACTAATATTTATTCTCCATGTTAGGACAAGTCCACATATGCATGCCGTTTTCGTAATCCGATATGGATTTTATCAGATAATAATTACTGTTATTGCTGACATGAGCTCAAATGTTTTGACTGGATTAAATCACCAAGAGGAAATCGGCATGTTTTCAAGAGTGTGAGTTGAGGGTGGGAATGGGGCTGGGGGGGGGGGGCGATGATAGATCACAAGACCTTGTAGGTCAGATGGATATAGTTTTGTCTACATGATGAAAGAATGTTACTTTAGCAACTTATATCTACTCTTTTTGATTGGGGGGGGGGGGGGTACAAGAGAGCAGCCGTCAACGAATTTACTTTAATTTCTTTAAAAAGGTTCAATATTGGAATCATTTAATAATTTATTATATGTCAAATATGACGAGGTATATTCAGCAAGCATCAGTTTTAATTTACATGCAAGTGTGCCTAATTATTGTATGACTATATTTCCCTTCGCCGTGTGTAATGACCGATACCTTGTCATTTATTATACAACACCGCAAACTATTCCGTAAACACGCTGTGTATTGTGACCATTAACCAGTGATCTACAATCCAATATGTCACAGGGTAACATCAACACATCAACACGCCATGTGTAGCAACTAACATCCTATCAGCTACAATCCAACAACCCACATATGCTATCCAATACGCTTTGTGTAGTGAACAACATCCCGTTCTGCACTTTTCAAAACAACACACTATTCCAGAAGCACGATATGTGTTGTGATCAATAACCCCTTCACAAGTATCCAAAATCCCACATAACACCAAGCACATGCTATCTGTAGTAACCAACACGCAGTCATCTACAATTCAGCACCCGAAACATGGTATCCAATACGCATTAAGTACCATACAACACCCAGCACTATATCATGTAGTGACCAACATCCAGGTATCTACAATCCAACAACCCACATATGTTCATCAAAACGTCTTGTATAGTGAACAATACGTAGGTATATACTATCCGTCAACCCACACTATATTATCAACACGCCTTCTGCAGTGACCAACACCCCGTTCTCTTCTCTCCTGCAATCCACACTATACAATCAAACGTGCCATGTGTAGTGACCGTTATTCAGACATCCACAGTCCACCGCAGTCACACATATACTATCACAACGCCATGTGTAGAAACCACTAGCTCGCCATCTAATATCCAGCATCCCACACTATCCAATATACACGCAGTAAGTAGTCACAACACACTCTCATCTATAATCCAGCACCCTCCACTATGCCATCAACACGCTGTGTTTAGTAACTAACATCTATTTATCAACAATCCTACACTAAATAGATGATATCTACTACGCCTTGTGTAGTGATCAATAAATAAATACTGTATTTTAATCGCACAGTTTGATGATACTTATACACAGTCATCTACAATCCCTCACCCCGCATATACAGTCCAACACAACATTTACCGTGACCAATAACCAAACCCCACGATAGACGATCCAACGAATCATGTTTAGTGTCCAATATCACGTCGATGGTATACATCTCACAGTATATCATAACACGCCGTGTGGTGATCAATACCAAGACATTTGTATTATCCATGAAGGCACATGATATTATCAAATACATCATACGTAGTGACCAATATTGCGTTCAGTAATATCCAATACTGCATACTGTAACATCTTAAAAATACCAAAAGCCAATCATCTACAATTCAACACCCCACATGTACAATGCAATACGTCTGGTATAGTGACCTATATCATCAATATGTTGTGTGTAATAACTTACTCCCTAGTGGCTATGTGTATTTAGCCGAGATTTATACATGTATAAAAAGTATTAACAAGATCTCAGATCATGTAAGTGCCCGTAAGTTTGAATATATTGTACCGATGATATAAATAACGTTAATAAAGTAAACCAACTCATAATAACACCAAAGTGGGCGTGATTAATAATAGTACGTACATTCTGAAGTTGTCATGGCCTTTAGTGGAGACAAAAACGTTCATGAACATTAGCTTATAATGACTTAGACTAAATGTTGAACTAAGCTTCCAATCCGCAAGTCACGACACAATGTGTGGTGTTGGATAGTAGATAACTGGCTCTTTGTATCTGCACATGGCGTGTTTGATAGTTATAGTAGGTTGGTATATGACGATATAATGGTCTCTAAACACGACGTGTTCATGGTGTACTATGATAGATAGTAGATGGGGGTATTGCACACTTAATCCGATGTTTTGAAAGTATAACGTTGGATATGTTGGATTGTGGATGAGTGAAGTGAGGACTGGTCAGTACATACAGCCAGTTGATGTTCTAGTGTGGGTATTGGTCACTCCAAGTAGTGTGTTAGATAGTAAATGTGATGTGTTGGATGTTAAATGGCGTGGCTTTGATAAATACACATGTCGTGTTGAATAGTATAGTGTGGGGGTGTTGCCTAGTGGATAAATGGGTATTAGAAACTTCACAATCATTTTATTGTTTATTTATAAAGGATCAAATGGTACTAGAAATTAGGGAAACTTGGTTTATTTATAGACTAGTAGTTATAATTAAACATTACATTGACCATCTCCGTCTAGCACCATCTCCATGTAATATTCCTTTCGGCATCATAGAGCCACATACATGTTAAAGATATGACTATTTTTAACTTAAGATCAACTGCTAGAGGCTAGAGAGACACATCATGTAACAATGCTCTATTATCCCGCCAAACTGTTACAAACTATCACAATCTACAGATGCCAAGTTTGAACCACTAAATTTTATAATGTGTATTTGTGCATTTTTTATAATATTTATATTGGATTTGTCTTTAATTCTTTATCTCAACGTTCCAGTTTTTCAATAGGTGAAGATCTCGATAATTTTCAGTCTGATTAAAAGAGTGAAGAAACTGTTTTTCACATCGAATACCCTAATACTGTATGTCCGGAAGATATTTACATTATCCATTTTGGGTATTTAAATGCTAGGGACTGTTCATGCATATACTGATATCTGATGGAGATCATTTCATCTCTCGTGCGATTTCCATACATATTTATGACATTAAAAGACTGTAATGAAATACTTGACTATTACGTATGAAACAATGATTATATTGATTGGATAACCAATCATGCTCTATACGTACTATATTGTTACACGTAAGGGGTCGCACTATCGAACGAATCAAGCAACGGCTGTGTGAGACTGGCTTTGGAAGTCCATATTTCCACAATCTGACCTCTAGACAACAATATTTGTCAACGGAAAGGTTCTTAAACGCACAAACACTATTTAAATTATTCCCTAATCACCTAATTACCATGCGTCACGAAATTCTAGCATTTTTACATTTGTATGGCTTTTCATGTTTGACAGTTGTATGATTTACCAGTAAGCTTTTCTAAGCCGAATATAAGTACTTTATGCCATGCCATACAAAACTCAAACACCCATTTTAAAAATTCTTATCTCAAAGTCCGAAATACGTATACACATAAAATATATTAAGATGATTCCATATCTTAAAAAGTAAGGGATGTCCATATTACGAATATATTCGATGCTGTTATAACGTCTAAGAAATGTTGCACATTATGAATTATGTCTTAAGAAATTGCCAAAACACAAGGTGATGAGAAATATCTTCCAAACATCGACTCCCCATAATGAAACAAATAATCAGTAAAATATGTCAAATATATAAATTGAGACGCGAATACAGATAACTCCTACTCTTTTTTGATTACTCGTGTTTTTTTTTATCAAGAAGAAATACCTTGCCTACAGGAAAAACCTATACCATTCTAGCTATATAGTGCAAAGCTATAAAATGTGAACTCTGTTCTTAGTTTTCTTCATCTTTACACTGAATACTAAGGAAAGGTGATTAATCAATATGCTGTTAAGATAATTTAATACCATACATGAACACACAATTAAAGATTTTCTAGACTAAATTTAACTGTTTTAATCATATTCGAAACAATTATTACACATTCATTTATTTCGAATTTAAAATCTCAACAACTTTACAGAACAACAACTGATTTTGTTACGAAAAGTTTTCTTCACTAATCCTGAATATCGACTTAAAGTTTGATTTATGCTCTCAGACTAAGATCGACTCTGCTTTATTTTAAATAAGACACTTCAATGTTTCAATGAATTAGTTTATTTCCAAATAATGATATTTTATTAAATAATTAATTAGTTGTTACCTATCATGACGAGAGCACCATTTAAACCCATGTTCAGTTTGATGATGAGAATTAAACAGAACTTAATCAGCTATGTAAATGTATATTCGACAAAATGGAACGGCTTACAAAAAATGTATATTCGACAAAATGGAACGGCTTACAAAAAATGTATATTCGACAAAATGGAACGGCTTACAAAAATGTATATTCGACAAAATGGAACGGCTTACAAAAAATGTATATTCGACAAAATGGAACGGCTTACAAAAAATGTATATTCGACAAAATGGAACGGCTTACAAAAAATGTATATTCGACAAAATGGAACGGCTTACAAAAAATGTATATTCGACAAAATGGAACGGCTTACAAAAAATGTATATTCGACAAAATGGAACGGCTTACAAAAAATGTATATTCGACAAAATGGAACGGCTTACAAAAAATGTATATTCGACAAAATGGAACGGCTTACAAAAAATGTATATTCGACAAAATGGAACGGCTTACAAAAAATGTATATTCGACAAAATGGAACGGCTTACAAAAAATGTATATTCACAAAATGGAACGGCTTACAAAAAATGTATATTCGACAAAATGGAACGGCTTACAAAAAATGTATATTCGACAAAATGGAACGGCTTACAAAAAATGTATATTCGACAAAATGGAACGGCTTACAAAAAATACTTTTCTAATTCATCTAAAACTAATAATGGCTAGCATAAAAAAATGCGTTTATAAGTTGTTCTCAAACTAACTCTCTGCGATTAAAATTAATAATTAATATAAACATCGCCATCTGTAATATTACAAAATACTATCGATCACAAAAACAAAACACTTTCCATCACAAAACAAACCACTTTTCGAATGCAAAAGCAAAAATAGAGTATTGAATATAAATTTTCATCTTCACGGTAACTGCTTTATCACGATCTTGGGTACTGAAATTAAATGGTTGTCCAGTGATTCGTGCAGTCGCGACAATCATGGATCGATACAAGAACCACATATATCAAAACCAAGTGGCAAAACCAATTCAGCATTCAGGTAGTTGTAGCAGTGTTGTTATCATTTTACGTCAATTATGCAAGAAGTTGATAAACCTGATTCTGAATGCATTTGAGGGTCAATAAGGTTGTGTTATGTGGTCTTAGGAGAAAACACGTGTATCTGACCCAACACAGTCATATAGATCGATGGACACTGATACTTGCAAATACAGGCTTTGAAGATTCAAGAGATGCAAAGCGAGCGTCCATAACAATAAATATTAGTAGTAGTAGTTGTATTAGTACTATTAGTAGTATATATTTTGAAACCAAATATTTATTCTAGTTTAATATCTATCGATATCATTATTTGGTTGGTGCTAGAGCAGGATTTGGGTTTTAGATGTTAATTTATATTGTGTGCTTAACTTTAGACTATAACTGTAAGTAGTAAATTAAGATAAAGGTCAATTGTAAACAACATCTTTGCACAGATAACATTTGTCCGTGATGTAAATGACATATAGACATAGCTATTTGTACTTAAAATATCCAGAAAAAGACAATTTGATCAGAATTATTCATTTAATTGACTCACATACTTATTAGGTGAAAATGTATATAAGCATGGATTTGGTAAATATATAACTCATTTAGATGTATCTGTTCTCATATATTTCACTAGGAATTCTGTATTTAAATTATTCAATGAAAATACTAAGCCCGCATTGACTTTTGTATTATTACACCATTTTGGAAGTATTGTAAAATCATTCAAAGACATCCTGAATTGCATCATTGTGGTACATCATGACATTCAAGACTATTATAATTTATTAGGAACATTCTATAATTTTGGGCTTGTGACACATATGATTGTTTAGGATTTAATTGATAATACGGTAAGCGTCTCTTGAATTTTCATTCGCATTATCGAGCAATAATTTTTTTGTTGACCTTACCTCAATAGTTGGTTTCACTTCTTTCTGGTACTTAATTTAAGACCTAGAGTCGTAAAAGGCTCCGTCAAAGAATGAACACACGCACCATATAGACTTCCAGGCAGCTACTATTTAGTGTACTGGTATATTTTCATCTTAAACTCTGACACTGACATCACTGGAAGAGGAAAGGACGGAATCGCATCACAATTAATACTTCCGGTTCAGTTCCTACGATCGTAGTTCCAGTCTATTTTTTATAAACATTTTCCTTTCTCATTTGTTTGGCGATAGAAGAGTTAGATTTATGCATTTTTATATGGATCTAAAGGTAATTGGTCATTTCGGAGAATATAAACTCAGAGAGTGGTTGTCTGTGTGTATTTCGGCGATAGCACGTCCTATGGGCATATCAATACCGTCTATATGATATCTCTTAGAGATTCCTCATCATGCGGTAGTATTTAATACAACAGGTTATTGATGTAGAACGTGTTTTCAATGACATTTTTTTTTCTGCCCCTTGGTTTGCATCTGAATAGCGTTTATTAAAAATATATTTGTTGCAGGTTATCGAACCTGGCGGGTCGATTTTAAGTGACTAGTGTCCTAAATAGAAAGGTACTTGGGTATGTCTCTGTATATTTGGCATATGCTGTGGTGGTATTACTGTTTTGATTCGGAATTTGAGTAACGGACTAATTTCAGTAGTATTGGTTTTTCTGGATCAGAGTTCGAGCATGCAATAACAATGATGGATTTGGACTTGTCAGGTTTTGAGTAGGTAAGAAATGAATCCATTTCTTGCTCTTTGTCATTTTGGTGAGATTGATTTAAACATAAATGGAACCGGGTCTGCTGACTGATACACATCCAATAAATTGATGCAATACCAGTCGATATATGCGCTTGTATTTATTGTTTGTCTGCACATTTCCCTGGTAATATCACTGATACATTCGCAATGTTGCCAATGTGTACAAACATCACATTCAAGTATTTCGTGCCGTGGAGTAACTATATACCCAAATTCAACGCAGAACTCTGCCAACGGTGTTTTGTCGGATGCAACAAAATAATAGTCGAACGATTTTATGTTTATAAACTATAATCTATGAAGATAATTAAACGAATGAACTATATATTTCGAATTTCATGTTTTGTTGTCTATGTACACACGTCCAAGATGATCTGAAGCCACAAACTTCGATGTATGCGTTTTCATTAGAGAAACTACGTTAAATATTATCATAAATACGTACAATATTTTTATCTGGCAATTTCTCAAGATGCTTTTTCATAATTTAATTCTTGGTGATGTTTTACTAGAGCATATATTGCAATAACATTACCTGTTTTGTATATGTTTTAAAATTAATTGTTTATTTGATGTTTTAATTTTCTTTATTTTATTACACAACATGCTAATGTAATGTATGTTGTGTATTGGACTTGATTGTGTTTCAAGAATTAAGTTCAGTTTTGTTTGACCTGACTTTGTTAATTTTCATTGTAAACACCTAATAATAGAGACACTGTATATAGTTTCTGACCTTGACTCAGAACCAGTGACAGGTTTAGTAAACAGCGTATTTTAAAGTTTGTATTCTTTCTCAGAGTAAGAATTAGCTTGTTAACCCAATGCCCATACCTGGACTATGTGCTATTTATCATGTAACAAACTTTCATTTCTAGAAGCTTGACCCCCATTCGAGAATCTGTTTTCCATGTTAATTAGACTTATTACTGATACACTGAGAAATAAGTGTCAGCCGTACCTTAACACAATAGACGTCAAGGTGTTTCATGCTGTGTCCAGCTGTGGGCTAATTTTTATTTTTATTTTATTCAAATTATTTTGAATTCAAGTACTTCTTTTCTTTGGAAATAGTAGTGCTCTAAATTAATTCTTTGACAAGGACATTGATCGAAGTTTAAACAGAATTCAAAAACTGGAATAATATGTATTTTGATTCAACAAGAGACTGTTGATACTGCAGCACTTCGCAGTTTACAACAGACGGCATCGTCTTACATTTTGTTTTTTTCATCGGGATTCGAACTCAGTTTCATTCATGACTTTTTATTACTAGGACCTTTTTTAAAACGTCTTGGATTATTTTGGATTTGATTCATTAAACTGGAAGTACGGTTTTCTCATTTTTCACTTGATATTCTAGAGAAAAAAATATGTGTTAAATTTTACAAAGCCTGTGTCTTCACTAGTTTCTGTTACTTTTGTGAGAGCCTATACTCGTAAAAATAACTGAAATAATATTCTAATGTACTCTTCATTATTTTGACAAAACATTAAGTTGCTTTATTCTTTATTTCTTGTTACCCTACTATAATAGTAATATAAATATATACTTAAAATATGATTGATTGTTTTGTAAATACAGTACTTGATGCCTAAATGCCTACATATTTGCTTTCTTAGTACTTTTCTTGCAGCCGAACAGCCTTTGCATTTGCTAGCAAATACAAAACCACTTTCAAACGAATTGTATTCATCTAAATTAAAAAGGACAATTTAGGTTGTTATAATATAATCAAACATATGTTGAACACTGTTTCTCATCTTATTTTCATGATTTTATGCACTCTCATATATATGTATGAAAACTGTTATTTTAATATCTTTTTCACACTCGTTTTATACTTTTCTGATTTTATCGCTATACTGTACTTTCCAAACTTGTAGAACTTGGCTTAATGTTACTTTAATAATAAAAATACATAATTATGAGCAGTCGCAGTTCTTTTCTATTAAATATAACTCATTTTACGGAAAATACAATAGCATGTGAAGAAATGCTGGTTAGGGAACGTCTCACATACGGAGCATCCAGGTCACAGTGACTTGAGCCCGTTTCAAGAACGGAAAAGAATTGAACATATCTTTAAGAAAAATTGAAAAGTTGATCAGTGGTGACACACTATATTGTGGATGTTGAGTATGTTGCACTTTAAGATGCAAAACAGAAATTATGTCGATATAGTGCGTTTAAACAAAAATTAAGAACAACATATCATTCGTCATTCACGTCTATATTCCTAAGTATTAGTTGGTATATTATTGTAATAGTAATGTATATTGTCACGTGTCACATAACACTTATACTGACCAATTAAATATTGTATGAGCTTTACATCTATAAGGTCATTTTTTAAATGAGTTAAAATGGCATTTGAATATTGGATACAAATGCAAAGTGTTCCTAACTTCTATAAATACAAACCACTATTGTAACATTTTTAATGCTGATATTTTACTTCAATTATTATTTCGGACTTTGAACCCAATAACTATAGTGCAGATAAACGGAGATGTTTGTAACTCCATCAATATTGTAAACATTTTGTTTTAAATTAAATATACTTAAAAAGCCTGTGTTATAATGTCTTTCTAGTTTGATATTCTTATACTTTTGTTGTCATGTTTTTAACACATGTCACTTTGTTTACTTTTTTCATCTGACGTCTCGTTCTTAATCTATTATTTTATCACCAGAAAGTCTCAAAGTGTTACTTAAACTTATATCTAAAACAATCTTTGTTACTGTGCCTTAAATATTATATACCATTAAAAAATACACTTCTTGTACTCTTCTGACATACAGAAAACAAATGCAGCTATGGTCAAACGTGCAATAATGAGAATCAACAAAACTTGATCGTTTACTGTTTGGTAAAGTCTTTGCTTCAGCCATATATATATATATATATATATATATATATATATATATATATATATATATATATATATATATATATATATATATATATATATATGTGTGTTTTCTAAAGGTTGCATTTGTTTTATCTCAATAATTAATTAAGAAATCCTCTAACATTTTTCGAAACAAAATTAGATCATATATTGTATAATGGTTAAAAGTGATCACAATTATAACTGGCATGCATGTTTCAAAATTATGCTTTATGTTGAAAGATTTGATATCCTCTATCAGCTGAACAAGGAATAATTGTCCAACCCCTAACCGACTTGTATATTCAATAATGAAATGCAAAAGTCGCCATTTCATCCAAGGCTATGAATTGTATTCCCTTTTAAACAGAAACTGATGTTGCAAATGCTTAATTATCTCTGGATCGAAACCCATATTTACCCTCTGAACAAGTAATCACATTAAGTATTAGGTTCAAAGTCTAAAAATGTAATCACATTAAGTGCATCTTTCTAATTGGTCTTAAAAAGCTGATAATTGATGACCAACTTTAAACATTTTGCTATATTGAGTCATATTGACTTGTAGCTTTGACTACAATCTTTTCCACACTATATAGTTGGTCCACCTTAAGCCAGTCAGTTCATGGTTTCAAGCCACATTTTGCCAGTAAAACTGCATCATATTTGCCATCATGGCGACATAAACGGCATTTGCCGAGTCCCCCTTCTTCCTTTTTCCATTGAGTAATGTACCAGTCTACACCATAAATACTGCACCTCACACAACCAATGTAAACTACTAGATTTTAATAAGACTACGGAACGACAGGGACGCTCATGCGGCTCTGACCTGACTTAAAAGTAAACCATGACATCATGAAAAGTCACTAACACTTTAGTCTTTGACGTTTATTTCGGGGTGAAGAATATTTACACCGGGCGGAGTCCGATAATCAAACACGTAATCACAAAAATCTAAGAATTCCTTAAAACGCGCATATGCGTTTACTCCAACTTTATTTCAATATCAAATGTTGACAGATCTTACAACTTCAACGTTGCCACAAATTCGTATTATCACTATGATCAATCTGTAATCGCAATTCAAACTTGTCAGGCTTTATAATGCCAAAAACGAATTAGAGCTGGTTCTAAATTTTATTGATGTGCAAAGTTTGGATTTCTAGGACGAGAACGACCAAACAAATCAATGATTCCAATAAGCAAAGTATAATGTTTAACGGATTAACCCAACGCTTGTCATGACTAATAACACATCATGGATTCAGCGGCCAGTAAAAGGAAAATATTACGATCGAGGTTAGAGCAAGACGTAATACATAATTTTGTAACAGTCAATATGAATATATCCATCACGCATTTGAAGCACACTTGGTAGATAATGAATGAGAGAAAAGGAGAATTATTAATGTATGATTTTAAATTTAAATATAAAAATTTGAATCGATACTGATTCTGTATAACACATCTGAACAAGATAAAAGAATGCCTTGTGACAGGCAACTGTCGTTGGATGAATGGATTAGAGGGTTGGGCAAGTTAGAACAGGTTTATATCCTGCAATTATGAGTTTCAATCCTAACAGCAGAGCTGTTGCGAGTTCATAGATTTAAAAAACGACAGCCCCAAGAATAACAACACTTAAGTCTCGCACTTGTGTTGCCGTGAGATAAAATATGCACATTGTATTGGATTAATTTCGGAAAATAAATTACGACATACATGAAAGTCTCAAATAAGGTATATCCGCATCATGCCAAACAGGGTAGTGACGAGCCTGGCGCAACAATTATAAACTATAGCTAGCCACAAATGTACACTATAAATCTTGTTTTAGTATCTCTGGTTCGAAAATAAGTATTTTTGCAAAATAATATTATATCTAATAACCGAGACTTCATTTTTTGTTGCCAAACTTCCACCCAAAATGTCTTATCATTAGCTCTGGAACAGGTTTGTATTTATTGTCCAACACTGTTAGAATATAAACATTCGACATTTTTATAATCCCTCTGGAACTTATTTTTGAAAACAATTCTCTTAATTAAACAGGCCCTGGCAGTTGGTGTTTAGAATAGCATGACAGTTACAAACACGTTGCTTGCAGACAGAAAGTACAGAGACCTCGATGACACACCGTCACAAGAGTTTTTGATCGTGCTACAGTTGTGCTTGAAGTTGTTCCAGTGGTGGTTTGGACTGTGATGGTGTAATTGAAGCACTTATTGTTACCTTGGATGTTAAGGATGTGGACACTGTTGCATTCGTCATTGCATCAGATACTGTAGTACTGGTGTTTGATTTTGAAGTAATGCTCAGAAGAAACACTGAATTTTTTAAAATAATTATTCTTGCGGTTATTTTGAGTAATTTTAATTTAAATTTTAGAATGAATAATATTTGTATTCTGCCAGTTGTATACATTATACTCTTTTATAAAATCAGTATTTACTGGAGAAAAAAAGGGAAATGAAAGAAAATTTTGACTTGTTTTACTCAGAAATGATTGTCTCTCCATTCCTTTAATTCTCCGTCATTTCGGTTTTTCTTTGAGATAATTCCAATCTCCAATGTTGTCACGTGATAGGGTATGGCTAATTGACCAGTCAGAACTTAATAAAATAAATAAATAAATAATATATACTATATTACTATACTACAGTAGTGACTAAAACTTGTTCATACCTGCATCCATATTTCTAATCAAACATCAAAATGTGTATTATCACTGTTGTATAAGTTATGCTCTATTTTATATACATTGTCACCCAATTGTCACAACAATCTACAGGTGCAAAGTTTTAACAACAGAATAAGCGTCATAAGGTGCATTTGTTATAAAATATTTGTTTCAGTAAGCGAAGATCTGGATTATTGTCACGAAGGATGCTTATAAAGCGGCGCACAGTTCCAGCAAATAAGGAGTGCACGGTGCACTTGAACGGTTCAAGCGAGATCATTTCCTTTCTCATCTGATTTTCATATATCTACATTAAGTGCTTACTTACATTATTATTTATATTTAAATATATTTACATTACTGGAATTAGTAACATACGGAACATTTTTCACACCGATTACTATTACGTATGAGATTTCAATTGCTAAATTGTAAAGAAAAATATTTTTAAAAAATCGTTAAAATGTTAAGATAATTTAATACGATGCATAAACTATATTTTCAGATTGTGTAAGCAAATTGCATCCATATGAATCCGACTCGATATAATCTGAAGCAGTGTGATATAAGCAAGCTATAGTTTCTGTATCCGACTCCATATAAGCAAAATCAATCTGAAACAATGTGATATAAGCAAGCTATAGTTTCTGTATGCGACTCGATATAAGCGAAATCAATCTGAAACAATGTGATATAAGCAAGCTATAGTTTCTGTATCCGATTCGATATAAACAATATCAATCATAAATAGTGTGATATAAACAAGCTATAGATTTTGTATCCGATTCTATAGAAGCAAAACCGATCTGAAGCAATGTGATATAAGCAGGCTCTAGTTTCTGTATTGGACTCGATATAAGCAATATCAATCTGAAATAGTGTGCTATAAGCAAGCTATAGTTTCTGTATCCGACTCGATATAAGCAAAATCAATCTGAAACAGTGTGATATAAGCAAGCTATAGTTTCTGTATCCGACTCGATATAAGCAATACCAATCTGAAACAGTGTGATGTAAGTAAGCTACAGTTTATGTATCCGACTCGATACAAGCAAACTCAATCTGAAACAGTGTGATATAAGCAAGCTATAGTTTCTGTATCTGACTCGATATAAGCAATACCAATCTGAAACAGTGTGATGTAAGCAAGCTACAGTTTATGTATCCGACTTGATATAAACAATATCAATCTGAAACAGTGTGGTTTAAGCAAGCTATAGTTTCTGTATCCGACTCGATATAAGCAATATCAATTTTTGAAACAGTGTGATATATGCAAGCTCTATTTTCTGTATCCGACTCAATATAAGCAATATCAATCTCAAACAGTGTGATATAAGCAAGCTATTGCCGACCCAGCAAACTTAAAACGATTTTTTTTATAGAGACATACCTGCATGAAATCGATAGAAATATGATTTATTTTCTAAAACATCGTGACCATAGCATTCGTTATGTCTTTAATCCGCTGACAGACGAGACAAAATTACATCGTTGCTGAAATTTGACCTGGATATGGCCATTTACATTCTTAATCACGTGATTTGACAAATCTCGCAACCAACATGTCAATGACAACAAAGGTCATACAGTCACGTGGTTAAATATTTTCCGCATTTTTTATATTTTCTAATTTCATGGTATATCATTATGTAATTTGTAAAGCGCTTAGAGTTTCTAAATATTAGGCGCTATACAAAGTCATTATTATTATTATTATTATTATTATTATTATTATTATTATTATTATTATTACTGACATACGTTAAAAATGCAAACCTTTCCAAACCAAGCAAACTTTAATATTGGCTTATATCATGAAGATATTAGATAGCTTCCATAATGAGCTGATTTTTTGCGTATAAACGAGGCTATCATACATCGACTTTGCAGGGCTTTTTTCCACTCTACCTCTTAACATAGAAAATGCTTAGCAAAATTTATAAATGGCTTGAACCAAATAAGAAAATTGTATTTTAAGGTTGTCTATTTTCGTCTACCTTTTACCACTACATAAAATATTCGCCTTTAGCATTTTACATAACTGAGAGTGTTTAATAATTTCTCAGTAAGGACATTCAGGATCCGGGGAATACATTACTGCATGGTATTATAATGTATTTATGACCTTGACCTTGGTTTTGGATCGTATATCGGTAATTGTTAGAGGGCATGTATTATACATCTCCTAGCTCAGCGGTTCTCAACCTTTCTAGTGCCGCGACCCTTTTAATGCAATTCCAAATGTTGTGGCGACCCAACCGTAAAATTATTTTCGTTCATAACTGTAAAAATGTATATTTCTGATGGTCGTAAGCGACCCATGGCAAATCGATGTTTGACCACTGACGGGGTCGCGACCCACAGGTTGAGAACCGCTGTCCTAGCTAGAGCTAGTTTAAACATGTAATCGGTAATACATTTGACAACCAAATGGTGTCTTACTTAGCCATTAACACAATAAAGCAACACAGTGCAATACTTGTATGATAAATAAATGTGTGCGGTCTTAAATTTCACGTTTAGAATTAAATTTTATTTATTGAGCTCCAATCACATAAAACTGCATGAGCTTAGAAAATCATCTTTTTTCTTTAGAGTATGGTGTTCCAGCTACAACAGAGGCCATATACGAGCGAGTGAACTCAATATACACTTGGAATGGCGGACGAAAGACTCGTGTGCTTCAAATTCTCAGGGACGACATGCTTATCCGGGTCAAACCTTCATATCGCCATTATTTTCCAAGTCTTCTGTTACACTTTTCTCTCGCCATTTTTTTCCAAGTTTTTCTTTTACACTTTTCTCCGTGTATCTGTTGACTGGTGTGGCGTCAGTTATAAAATCTTTATATTGGTTCTGGATACAATATTGAACTTGGGTAAATCTTGTAGATATACAAAATGTATTGCAAGTACATACTTGTGAATCTCATATTGTGTTTTTGTGGAATGGGGTGATGGGAATTATAAAAATGGGAGGAGAGATTACACTAGTATCTGCCCGGACAGAATGGTGTGACACTGTTTTATTAAATCCTTACGTTTCCTATCGGGAGGGCTGTTAAATCGATATACTGCTTGTTTAAGCCAGGTATGCAATTGATCTGCTCACCCAGAACAAGTATTTTAAAGTCGTTATGAAATAGAAGATGAGCTTAGCGTAGAGCGACAATGCCAACGTGCATTGAAAATAAGTAAAGCGAACACAATATTTACGCAGGAGGTCGTGGGTTCGATACCTGGCCGAGTCAGACTTAAATGGTACTAACAGATAGATGCCTTGCTTGGTGCTCAGTGTTAGGACTGGTCGGCCTGGTGTCAGGATAATGTGACTGCGATGGACATCATGATACATGTCTGCAGCATGATGACCTAGTGCGAGACATGACCATAAAATGTCACACTGCAGGCATCATTGCAATATGACTGAAAAATTCTAAAGCTACGTCGAAATATCAAATCACACACACATATACACCCACCAAAGCAAAACAGTCTAATTTGTATGCATCCCTTACTACATCAACAACATTGGGTAAATATAAAGTTGTTGCAGAAGCGGTAACATACTAACGAAGGTGAAGTGGGCTGGAAAATCATTTGCGACGCCATCATTGTCGCCCTGGGCGCCATTTACCCGTAGTACGCCAATGTGCAGATGCAACATGCAAAATTAATGAAACTACATATAAAAATGTAGCGTACTGCCACATACACACAGCTATGCCCCTGATTTACTTGTATCAAGCAGCAGGTTGGTCATTAGCTACACGTGGCAGTACGGGAACTCACAGTCACCCCCTCCCCTCGTGTACCACATCAGAATCGCACGATGTTAATGGCTGGTGTCTGTTTTGGTTGGCGAGTTGTCACTTCGACGGATTATATATATAACGAACTGGCGCTTCGACGTTTCTTCAATGAGCTCGGTTTTTTTTTAAAAATTATTATTTGGATTTCTCATTTGCGCACCTTTGACGAAACGAAGTTATTTTTTCTAGCCACTTATTTTGCAGTGTCATAAAATGCTTTCACTTCTTAATCAGGCCTACTTTCATTGTTCTGATTTGAACAAGATCAGAAAGCCCAAAGGAAGTATAAGAAAAAAAATAAATGAAAGCTGTTAAAAATTTAAGTTCAAACTGTTAAGTTCTTTCTCTACCTTTTATGGCATCGGAATTATAGGATTCATTGGTTGTTGTTTCAAAAACAAACAACGTTGATGTCTTTCAATTTTCATTTAATTCTTTTTCTCCTTTCTTATGAACAAGTACATTTGACGAAAGATGAGCGGATAAAATTAAAAGGCGGGAATGCTTTTGATGACATCAATATTTACTCTCGTTTTTAATTATTATTATTATTATTATTATTATTATTATTATTATTATTATTATTATTATTATGTAAGAAAATAAAAGCATCGACATGGTGTGAATATGTCTGAACTTTCATCATGCATTGGATTATTTTGTTTTTGAAACGCAAGGACATTAAATATGCATTTATTACTTTCCAAAGAATACACAACAGTTTTACTAAGATACGTTTTCCATATTTTAATTTAAACAAACAATTTCGGACTATGTGCATGCACAATATAGAACATTCACTTTGCATCTATGCTTTTTCCTTTATTCGCAGTTTATAACAAAATCTGGAGAGAGATAAAGATTTTGTGATACGGTGAATAAAATCACAATCGCACACTGTACTAATAGAAGAAGATAGGATGATGTTACAAGTTGATGACCTAATAGTATAACTAATCTAACATTGATTATATTTATTTTTATTATCAACGTGTCTAGCGATAATCCTCACAATAGTTCTGTCTTGTTTTCATATTGATACTAATTGATTATTTGGTTCCAAAGCCATATTACAACCAAACCCCACCCCACCCAAAACAACCCCTAAAACAACAACAACTTGGATACATAAACTTATATAAAAGATCAGATGAACTTACTGAACTCCACTTCGTTGTTCATGACAGAAGTCTGCTCCTTTAGCTAGAAGGATAGGTTTTGGAAGTCACTACTGACAACCAGTAAATATTGATCACACACTGGCGCTCGAAGACCTATGCATCTATACCAATCTTCTCATCGAGATTCTTAATCATAACATGAACCTTCATCCTCAAAACTCTTAACTCATTTGGAAATAAACCTGAATCATTGAATCTTAATCATTCGTACATCTTTTCTATCACCTTGTGCGTCAATCCCTTTAGGTAGTGTGGTATTCGATTTGATACAACTTGTAAAGGGAAACAACTCCTTAATGATGTCATTCCGGAGTCTTCTTAAACTGATCTAGTCTGTTCTGCAAATTAACATTATATCCTGTACACCACCATGTACAGAAATATGGACACTTTGTTCTTAAACATGTTCTTTGGCAAGCTAGAGGCAGACGTACCTTCATTTCAATTCAAACCAATCCATTAGCTACGCTGTAGTGTTGACAATAAGATGAAATCGCATCATGAGACGGAAAGCTTAAATGAGTGCATCATACAAATAAACGACATCCACTGTTCTCTAATTTGTTTACAGATGCTATTAATACTTATCAAGATGGCACTAGGACCATACGACAGAAATAATGAATAGTAGTAGTAGATTGCTTGCAAACAAAACTGGCACACGCAAAGATATTCTTTCAGAAATATTGCATAAATAACATTACTACCGGAAATTGTGAATCACGAGTCGGCGTGATAGGTTCTGGCGAAAACTTGGGAGCAAATGTTTCGACAACTCATAAAGCTTAGCTTTTAAAAACGTAGACAATGCAAGATAAATAAATAAATAAATTTAAAAAGAAAACAAATAAAAAAAGAAACAGTTTTATGACCTTACAAAAACAAATTAAAAAGAAGGTGAATGTTATAATAACTTTCCCTCCATATTGTGCCTAAATGGGTTGAAAGGTCTAGAAACATCAAAGTGCAAGTACATACTTCGGAACTTTCAAATTCAGCGTCAGCGCGATTTAAAACAAAAAGGTAATGAGATGTAGACGAGAATCGAATGACACCATCAGTATGTCAATGTACAATTTTGTGTGGACAAGTTTCGGAACCACTCGGTGATCTGTCACTTCAACGAGATTTATATTTAACAACTGACGCTCCGAGGCGTCTTTTATGAATTCAGTTTTTGAATTTATTTTTCAAGTTGGAATCTTTCATTTTATCACATTTGACCAAACGATGCTATTTTAGTACCACTTTTAAAAAAAATAGCTCAACAAACAAGTTTTCATTTCCTAACCCAGGTCTACACACATTGCTCACATTTGAACAAGATTTGCATAGGAAACCTAAATGTTGAGTAAAATAAAACTTACATGAAATCCGTTAAAATATAATCTGAAACTGTCCAATTCTTTCTCGATAACCATTTCTGTTCTTGTAGTGTTATGTTCCTTGTGATTTTCGTTTCAAATTAACCCAACGTTGATATCTTTAAATTTCTCTTTTATTCAAAGGAGCAGATAAAAGGGGTTTGGGGGTCTTTCTACATTTTTCGGTTAATGCTTTCGGCATTTACAAACTATTAAGTACCTGCATTTATAATGAGATACCCTTTACAAAAACTGGACGTACAGTAGTTGTATTTTTCTATCTTAAGGATAATATCCAAATTATAATAATTGAGGGTTGTTTAATCAAGAAAGGATAAAACAGGGTACAGTATAGTCAGTTTCCCATTATAAAGTTGGGTTTCAACATAATCAATTATACGTTTTGTTTTTCTTCTTATTTACATTACGTAGCTTATGTCAATTCCATATAGTCATTACACACTATAAATCCGTTATTAATGACACAGTCAGGTCACAAAAGTATGGTGTCTTTCAGACGTATAACAACGAGAAACTGCCAGATGTCATCCACAAAACAATTACTACAACTTGAGCGATGATATAAGTAAAAGGGAAGGTATACTATTCTTTAGACCAATTTAAGGGAAGTAACTGCAATATCCAATTCTCAGTGTGGCAGATGGATAATTTCCCTATGATTCATTGTGTTTGAGAGAGAGAGAGAGAGAGAGAGAGAGAGAGAGAGAGAGAATGTATCACTCATCAACTGTCATATTTTTAATTAGTGTTATCAAATGGTATGCATATATGTAAAGAATTGATTATTTTATAGCTTTTGTTGTTGTTGTTAGTGAGTTCTGCTCAGCATTATAAGGTCAATAATAATAATCATGAGGACTTTGTATAGCGCCTAATCTTTAGAATCTCTAAGCGCTTTACAACATCTATAATGATATGAATACCAAAAACCCCAAACCAAACATAACACCATGAAATTGGAAAACAAAAACTGCTGAAAACATTTAAGGTAGGAAGTATTTTTAGGTCTTTAAATTTGTTCTTGCAGTCGAAAAAGGTGTGATTTAAGAGCACTCTTGAAAGGGATCACTGTGTCTTTGTGTGTAATTTCAATGGATAGTTAATTCCATGTTGCTGGCCCCGGTATGCAAAAGAACATGTCTATAAGACTTCGTTTTCATAGTGGGAATAATGAGTGTAGGATTATCAGAAGATGAGTGTAGGTATCTTGCTAGTGTGTACACATGGGTGAGTCCGAATATATATGCTGGACTGGATTCCATCAGTAAAACGTTGCACAGAAAACACATTTTGTGTTTGATTATTGTTTGATTCTGGATCGAATGGATAGCCAGTGTAGGGTACAGAACAGCGGAGAGGTGTGCTCTGATGGTGGTATTCCAAAGATGAGCCGAGCAGCTGTGTTTTGAACTTTTTGAAGCTTCTGGAGTAGATAGTGAGATGAACCAGACATAACTGACTTACAATAGTCCAGTCTTAAAAGTACTAATTAACACACAAGTGTTTTTAGTGACATCATCTGAAAGATATTTTCGAATGGAGTTGATGCGTCTCAGCTCAATATATGCAGCCTTGCATACGTTCATGACATGTTGGTGCAATGTGAGAGTTCTGTCTAAAGTAACACTTAGGTTCGTAATGACTGCGTGAATTTAATGTTTTTTGTTGCTGATATTTTTTGTTTGAGGTAAAGGATGCAAATGAGAAAGGGTTTGTGTTGTGATCAGAATGGCTTCAGTTATATCATCATTCATCTGCAGCTTGTTACATGTCATCCATGCTTTCATATCAGAAATGCACCCCTCTACTCCTTGGATGGCAGCATCAACTTCATTTCGATGGCTAGACTTGTATATTTGAGTGTTATCAGCTTACACTTGGTGAGAGACTGAACGATCATGAATGACACTTGAGAGCTGCTGAGTGTATATAATGGGAGAACAGGTCCAAGAACAGGCTCATGTGGAACACCACAACATAGATCAACTATGAAAAGCTTGATATGGCATTACTCAGTGTGAGAGGATTGGAGCTGGGTGAGGGAAACAATGCATCTTAATCGTATGCAATCACAATGAATCATTTTTGAAATAAATCTGGACTATTATTGTCAAATATTGACTCGTTTCTCGGAGATATAAATGTATTTACAAATGTTGTACAGAATGTCAATGAGTGCATCATTTTGACACACACACACACACATACATACACACCACCTGATTAAACTGGAGAATCCACAAATCAAGCATATATATATATATATATATATATATATATATATATATATATATATATATATATATATTGTATTGTATTGTATGAAAATGCTTATCTTTTAAAAACCAGCTCTGGCATTTGATGACTACAATGACTACAATAAGATCATGGTTATGCATGCAATACATGCAGATAGAAGATACGAAGATCTCGGTGACACACCATCACACCCGCCTTTTGGTTGTGATATAGTTATATTAATAGTTGTTCCAGTGGTGGTTTCAGTTGTTATCATTGAGTTGGAATCTGCAGTTGAAGTGGACGGTTCTGTCGATGAAGTAGTATCTGCATTCGGTGCTGTTGTTGTTTCTATAGTGGGTGCCAGAGAAGTAGACACAGTCGCTGCAATTCTTGTAGTTGGTGTTGGTGAAGTCACTTTGGTGGTTACTGCAGTCGAGATGGAAGGCTCTGTCGATGAAACACTTGTACCCGTCGTTGTCGGTATTGCCACGGTGGGTGACGTAGAGTTGTGTAGTGGCGTTGTAGTTGTAATTGGTTCGGATAGTGTCAATGTGGTGGTATCTGTTGTCAAAACCTGAGAAAATGTCGATGAAGCAGAACTTGTATCGGCTGCTGTCGTTACAGCTTGCGTGGATGTAGGATTAATGTAAGTAAGACTCAGAAGAAGTAGTACTGAAAATAGAAACATCGTCGAGGTAATTTCAAGGTCATTTAATGTACTGAAACTTACTTTCTTTCAAATTTAAGTTAGACCTAGAACGCATGTTTATATATGATTCTCGATCTGAGACAACAATCAATTTAAATACATAAGCATTAGCTACGACTATAACTACAATCCGAAAATTGTTGACCTGTTTTAGTAAGTATGGCCTATTGCTTGATTTAGTTCACCCTCTGTATTGTCATGGGTGAAATGGGTTTTTTCCTCGACAGCTAGAAGGTATAGTCACGTGTCCGATTACGACAATCCCGATATCAATGATATAGTTTCATATCAACAGTACTTCTTGTAACCAACTCACGCCGCGTCCTAGAATCTTTGTATTATGTACATCAAACAACCAAACTTACATCATTTAACCTGAAATATTTCATGTAAACGTAATGCATTTTAAAGAAACATTTGCATTGACGAATTATACTGAATCTATCTTAATTCATCAGTCGTCAAATACATAGAGGGGTTTCATTCTTGTTTTCATGACATGAACCATCAAATCTAATATTACCTGGTTTTTTATTGTTTACTTTTAACCATATTTATTTTGATAAACTTCGTGAAATACAATTACAAAATATGATTTGGGGAGACAGTTGACAGTATGAGGTTATCTGGACTCTGTCTTCCCAACAGTTGCAAACAATATATCATTATGAATCTGGATGGTGGTACGATTCTTTGGAAAGGAAAAGAATAAAATAGAAACGTACAAAGCAAAAAAAGTATGTACTAAATTATTATCATTCAAAATGTTGTGAGTTAGATTAATAACTTAAATCTATTTAGAATTTCCTGAACTTTTGCACAGCCAATGTTGTTTACAAACTATTTGGTATAGAGACGATATGGTTACCAACTAATCAGGAGATCACAAAAGAATGTGAATAATACTTGAATTGTAAGGTCGGAGTATGATGTACACAATAAAATAAATTGTTTTGAACACTTTATTTCGGCGCAGGAAAAATATTGATAATATTTAGATACATGATTTGTATATAAATCGTAAATTAAGCCGGTACACTTTTGTCTTATGCTTAATCATTATTCATGTGACCTGGATTTACCAGCACGTTAATTTTCCAAGAGAAATAATGGTGAACTAACGACTTTTTTTTTCGCCCCAGAGCATTGTGTTAACATAGACATTAAACACATTATAGTCAAAGAGTTTCATATGTCATTGTGTCAATCTCTTTCTTGTGTTGGTGGTATATAGACGTAGCATGAAAGAGAGTTGTACCAAAATAGTAAAAAGCTGACATTTGGGAAAGAAAGTGCTACTTCAGTTTGTTATTCACTTTAGCTTGCTAAGACGTTAAACATTAAATAAAACAAACTGTGCCGGAATAACTATATATTTCATCTCGTGGGTAAATAACTCAGTATGTTCATGAGTTGTTGTGCCTGTCGTGGCAACATATTGTTTCACTCACTTCATGAAATGTATCCTTTATTCATTTCATACAAGCAAATATCATCTAAGTAATCAAATATTGTCTGGGTCAGCTCTAAAGCGAGAAGATTAAAAACTGAATACATATAAACAACACCATTCTCAACAACAACAACAGCAAACTCTGATGCAAAGTTTACCAACTATTTAATAAATAAAATACCTGTTAAAAGGTGGTCTTCTCGTCCAACGTGATTCATTTTGTAAGCACCAATCTCCTTCTAGAATTAAATAAATGGAAAAAAGTCTTAAAATACAACGCAAAGCCTTGAACTCATGACGAATCATAGTTCAAATATTAGTTTTCTTTCTAAATTTTCAGAAACGAATAATGACGTTCTTAAATGCTGATGTAGAAAACATTGCCATATATCAAAATATTGACAGACGTGCGACCTACTGTGTCAATGGTAAGTAATGTGCGTGTGTGTGTGTGTGTGTGAATAATTTTAATTTTTAATTTAGCTTTAACAACTATTCAGTCCTATCTCTATGATGTATGCAATTATTCAATGATATCGCTAAGATGTATGCAGTGTGGCAGTTTATAATGATGTCTGATATTGGGGCATCATGCCACAGACCGGTCCTAACACTAACCACATAATGCTGGGCGCAAAGCAAGGCATCTGTTAGTACCATTTTATGTAGCTAGTATGACTCCGCCGGGGTTACCTCTCGCATTCAAGGTGGACGCTCTAACCACGCAGACCACCAGAGTGGTCTGATATGAATGTACTATTATTTCTCAACTAAATTTTATTGTCTGGTAGTCAAAGAAGGTTTAAATTGTTTATTATTATCACCGTGGCTATCCACATCCTAATTTGGAAAGTAAAATATCGTCTAAAGTGACGTAGTGAACAGACTACACACAGGACAGTGTGGGTATTTTCATAATGATCCATGTACGATCATGTGTGGGTGATATTCTAATCAGAAACACACATGGCTTTGGACTACTTTTGGCGACAAGTCATTGCTCTGATTAACGTGAAACAGGTGTTTATTCTCATTTCAATAGAACCGAGAATGGTAGTCACAGGGAATATCATATTTAGCTTTAGTCCGTGTGGTAAAGATGCATGGTAATGGCTGAAGTCAAAATTAACAAAAAACCATGATCAGTTTATTATGCACATGGAAAAAGAAGTCAACAAAAATATAGAAACTGTACGAAATATACGCATACGGCTTTCTGAAAAACACTGACCTACTTGAACATGAACCACTCCTTAGCCTAGTTAGATATGAACACAAACATTACGAAGAAACAGTATTGTAAGATAACAATAAAGGAATCAATTTCTGTAAAGGACTACTACTATTACACTACTACCACTACTAAAATTAATTATAATAACGATGATGATGATGATGATGATGATGATACTACTACTACTACTACTAGATTGCAGCACTCTCACTGTAAGTCAACAACGTCCACAAAACGAAGTTCTCCTCACCCTTCCAATTAACACGAATCTTAATAATTGCATCATCTACTGTTATTTGTATGTTTATCAACCCTCACTTTTCCCCATGAAAACCCAACATTTCTTTTACAACTGCAAATCGAGACAACCAGTATTAATCTATTTTATCTGCAGTCATTAATCGTTTCCTATTTAAGGGAGCAAACACTTCATTATAAAGTAACCGCGCATCACAATCTCGACTCACGGCCAGCATGATGAAAAATACAAAAAACATCTGTTGACGTGCAATACATGGAATAGTAATAACAGTAATAATTGCATTATCAGTAGTAATTATAATATCAGTAGTAATTGTAATAAATTGTAATAGCAGTAGTAATTTTGAGAGTAGTAATTGTAATAAATTGTAATAGCAGTAGTAATTGAATTATCATTAGCAATTGTAATAGCAGACTCTTGAATATTGGTTGTTAGAAAAAGTAACGTGAAAGGTAAAGTTGACATTAATAAAGTTCAGTATTGTACTGACAGAACATTTAAGAAAATATTTTTTCCCACTTACTTTTTTCGTTATTGTCGAGATGACAGCTTTACAGATCTCTTCAGGTGTATAATACCTTTGGATGCTCTCTTTCGCCTAACCTTATGCTATACTTCTAGTAATGTTATGATATCTGAATAAGGATCACCAGGTATGTCTTTTAAAACAACCGATACTGTCGTTGCAAGTCAGATGAAAGATAGAAACCTATGAAAATTACTTTGGCAACATTCAACAACAGGCCAGTATTTCAAGATAAGCAAATTATCACACTTGCTTGATATCCGTTACGAAAGATGTTCCTCCCACCGTTTAAGTCATACAGTATCTCCTTTTAGTCACATTTTCTTCATATATTTGTATGTAAACATTCAAATTATACACGTTACTAACATGCCTTTTTTGTTTTGTTTTATAAAATAGAACTTTTATTACGTTAGGAGTTGAAAATATATGTTTATATTGATTGAAGTGAATCGGCTTTTATTTATGGGTTGGCAACAATGGAACATGGGATTGGACCTTCCTATATGACTGACAAAAATGTGTTTACAAAATGCATTCATACTGAAATACTGTTTATTGAACTAAACGGCTGCACTGAAGTTAAGGGTGTGACATAAAAACAATCGGATCGTGTTAATGGTGACAAATGAAACACTGGCCGAAAATGCGCAAATTATATACTATAAAACTTTGATTGGACGGAAGCAGGTAAAATGTGAAAAATAACACGTAAGAAAGAAAATGACTTTATCTTTATATTGATACCGTTTTATTTAATATTTACCTGATAAGTTTGCTGTATGTGATTTTAAGTGTAATCTAAAATAACAACTATTTTGTCAAAATGGGTCTCTTAAATTCGTTTGTGAAACAAGAAACATGGTATTTAAATTTTATTTGACCTGTAGGATTATAGGATTATGCATTTCTGTTGACAGATAATTACAAACTAAAACACGACGTTTGACCAAACAAATTAAGTATACAAATGGACGGGTGCACAAAATTAGTACTTGAGGAATACAGATACCGAGACATACAACAGTCTCAATAATCATTCAAATACATTCTTGGGAAAGTTAAAGTCATTTGTGCAGGGAAATTGTCAGTTAAACAACATCATTTAATCAAAATACTCAGTTTTTTTGCAAGTTTCACGCATATAATAAGCGGTTTTAATCATCACCAAAATCTTCAGAAGCGAAAATAAAAGTTTAAAATATATACGGTTATGTATGTATGTATGTATGTATGTATGTATGTATGTATGTATGTATGTATGTATGTATGTATTAGGTAGGGAGAGAGGGAGGGATATATGGATGAATGGATAGATGGATAGATGGATGGATGCATCCTCTTGAATTTACAATATATATATATATATATATATATATATATATATATATATATATATATATATATATATATATATATATATATATATATATGTACCGGCATTTTGGACCTTTTTGGTATTGAAATTTTCATTATCTATCTATCTATCTATCTATCTATCTATCTATCTATCTATCTATCTATCTATCTATCTATCTCTCTCTCTCTCTCTATCTATCTATCTCTCTATCTATCTAGCACCATTGCACTTAAATATAAACAGGTTTAACACATATATCAGCAGATATTATCATACAGTTTCTTTTTTCGGGGTTATTGGATTATAAATGGCTTTGTGCACGCCATTATTAAGAAAATGTTTAATGTTTTATACAATACAGTGCCTGGTTTCTAATTATACTCTTTGTTGTTAATGTCGTGAATTGGAATTTGTAAGGCATGCATTAAACCCACAAGTATTTGAAATTACAGCTTAGAAGGATGCCCGATAAATTTATCCATATCAATAAAGAAGACAGGTGCTCAATTCGATATCTACGATGTTAATTTGTCTGGAAACTTAGCGTGAACATTGAGAAAGGTGGTGTTTAAAACAGTTAAATAAATAAATATTTTTATATTGGCTTGCTTTGATAGTATGGGCTTATAATTGATTCAATCATAAGAACCCAACAAGCCTTTCATTATAATTCAATCTAGTTAGAAAACCTGAATTTTATGAAAATTGTTAAAACTGAATAAATTTGCAGATATGTGTGCAGTAAACAACAAAGAAATTGAAAAGGAATAAATTTGGACAAAATATATGCACTCCATTTCAAGGAAGATCGCTTTAAGACAGATGTGTGTGAGAAGATGGGAATTTCCTGCCAACTTGACTGTCCTTAGCTTTATCATATTATCATCATGACCAATTTCGTCACCGTCATCGTCGTCAACATCACCAGTATGACGTATTTTCATAATCACAACAGATTCAAGAGGTGGAAGATGAGTATATATCATTATACAGTCCTAAGAAGAAAATACATTCATATTGGTTCCAGGTATGTATATAATAGTTGTACACTAACGTAATATATTCTAACATTAGAACAATGTTTTACAAACACCATGTACACTATTCACATATCGATACAGTGCATTTAGCTAGTCATTACTGGATTTAATGATTAGGTCAAATACTATCCTTTTCCGTGACTTAGTACTTTACAGTTGGATTCAGATCGGACGATTCAACACAAGATACGATTGTTTCCACGGTGGAGAGACTATTTTGGAGTCATTCTGGTCCTGTACATTACAACGAAAGTGTTCAAATGTTACTTGCTCGTCCTCTTTTCCCGTCGAGGAGTTAAATGGCTTGACTATACAAAATATATAAGGAACAATGACTCTTGATCATATATTTCCCTTAGAGAAAAAAACAGTTTCTCTCCTTGAACAATAAGGTCGCTTAGCGGGGCTAAAGGTTGCCATGAAATATATTTATATCACAGCTGGTTAAAAGTTGACTCCGAGTGGTCAGAAAGGGTAGGGGGCTCGCGATGGTGTTATTGACAATGGAGTCGATTTTCATCGAGAGAGTAATTCTACACTAGGTGAAAATAACCTCATATCGATTCTTTCCGCTTGAAATATTTAAATTTCAGTAATTATGGTTTGGAGCAGGAGGGTGGGGTGGGGATAGGCAATTTTACTGATTGGTTCGATCATGTTGAAATAAGTGAAAGATCTTTTATCCATGGCGTTTTATTGCGAAGTTTGTCAATAAATTATAAATCATAACAAATTCTTGGTAGTTTTCTGTGACTGACACGTAGATTGTTAAGATAAAGCGTTCGTACCTGATAAATTGCATTATGCATTAAAAGTCAAATTGTTTGAGAAATATTCTCTCCGCACGCCTTTATTATTGGTAAGAAATCGGTTTTACAAAAGGTCTACGAGTTCTTTTTGCGGTCTTTCTAGAACTTTTTTGGAAAATGAGCGGATTTGTCGATAGGCTTGAACTGTTACGAACAACTACCAGTGATTCAAAACAAAACGTTTTGTCCCACAAAAGACCGATTTAGTCAGTAATTTGCCTGCACAAGTTAGATAGATAAACAATTTATTTTTAGTCCCCAAAGTCACCCAATCATAATTCACTAAAGAAACCGGAAGTAGGTATAACTAGACTGGTGTGTTATTCATTGTCATCATTGCCACATTTGAGGAGGCGGAAAGAATCAATAATGGCTGCAAGACAATTCATTAATTCTATTTTATAACATTATTTACAACGTTTATAGCCTCAAAAGGGCTTCATATGTCATTTTATCCTTCTTGTTTGTGACGTACATACTGTAATCCAATAGTCGTGTTTGTTCCTATTTTTAGTTTGTGTTCGTACTCAATCTTTTAATTATGCATTTAAATAAACATCAGATCAACGCCGTTTGGTGTGAACCTCTCTCTCTCTCTCTCTCTCTCTCTCTCTCTCTCTCTCTCTCTCTCTCTCTCTCTCTCTCTCTCTCCTGGCACACGATTCTCAATGGTGAAATTAGAGTCAAAACTCGCTGGCAAGTAGAATCCAACTGCAAATCATATGTACATGTATTTGCATAAGTTGCCGACTGATCCGGATCTATGCTGCGTGTTTTACTGATCACTCTAGTGCAACGATTCTGCAAGACCAAAAACAAATATTTACCTGGATAATGGAAGTATACTTTTAACAAACATTAATTTGTATCTCTATTATCCCCTGTGAGCAGAACAAGCAGAGGCAAAAAGAAGTGTTTGTTTTCTCCGCTAGCCTATATTTTAATTCTAAGCTGCTAAGCATCTATCACAACCACTACAACATCCTGGACGTCGAAGAAGGTTAACGACGGATGCAGCGCTATTATGACAATCTGACGTGTGTGTCTATGTGTGTGTGTGTGTGTGTGTGTGTGAGAGAGAGAGAGAGAGAGAGAGAGAGAGAGAGAGAGAGAGAGAGAGAGAGAGAGAGAGAGAGAGAGAGAGAGAGAGAGAGAGAGAGAGAGAGATGATGATGATGATGATGATGATGAACTTATTCACAAGCGTTTTTCTTGTGCTGTTTCTTTCATTTGCCTTGTATTGAATTTCCTGTAGACTCTTTTCAGAATGAAACTGCACATGAATCATTCCGTTAAGGATCTATGTGATGATATAAGTCTTAAACGTGTCCTCTATGTAACGGCTCTGGGACACGAGAGGCGAAAATAGTAATGGATGTTTTAAGTAAAAAACTATAAATAATTTTTTTTCTAGATCTCTTGTTGTCCCTAAGGCTTATACAACGCATAATTAAATACATTCATGGATGAAATGTCTAGGCATGCAAATTGAAGAGCTTTGAATAATAATAATAAAAATAATAATAATAATAATAATAATAATAATAATAATGAGGACTTTGTAGAGCGCCTAATCTTTCGAAGCTCTAAGCGCTTTACACCATCAATAATGATATGACAACACTACAGAACAACAAATGACAAAAACAATGAAATTGGAAAACATAAAAACATGCTGAAAACATATGAGATACAAAACATGATTAGGTCGCTAAGTTTGTCCCTGTAGTCGAAACAGGTGAGTCTGAAGAACACTCTTAAAAGGGTCCACTGTGTCTTTGTGTCTAATTTCAATAGGCAATTCGTTCCATGTCGCCGGGCCCTGGCGTGCAAACGAATGTTGTCCATATGACTTTGTTTTCACCTTGGGAACAATGAGTATACGATTATCAGAAGAAGAGCGTAAGGATCTAGCTGGTGTGTACACATGGGTGAGGCTGGATAGGTATGTTGGACTGGAGTCTGTCATTTAAACACAGTACAGAGAACAAATTTTGTGTTTGATTCTGTATCGAATTGATAGCCAATGTAGGGTACAGAGCAGTGGTGAGGTGTGCTCTGATCGAGGTACTCTAAAGATGATCCGTGCAGCTGTGTTTTGAACGTTTTGAAGTTTCTGGAGTAAATATTGTGATGAACCAGACAGAATTGAGTTACAATAGTCTAGTTTTGAAAGTACTAATGAACACAGAAGTGTTTTAGTGGCATCAACTGAAAGATAATTACGAATGGAACTGATGAGTCTCAATTTAAGATATGCAGCCTTGCATATGTGCATGACATGTTGGTGCAATGTGAGAGTACTGTCTAGAGAAACGCCTAGGTTCCGTACTGACTCTGAGAATTTAATGTTGGTATTGCTGATATTTATTGTCTGAGGTAAAGGATGTGAATGAGAAAGTCTTTGTGTTGTGATCAGAGGAACCTCAGTTTTATCATCATTCATCTGCAGCTTGTTACATGTCATCCATGATTTCACATCAGAAATGCACTTCTCTACTCCATGGATGGTAGCATCAACTTTATTACATCCAGTACTCTATTACATTTAGTATTCTACTGCATAAAGTACTCTAAACGAAACAGTCAGATTTGAGCATTGGTGCAGATATTAAAACCCAGTTATAACTATCGAACACTACGTTTTGAGTGACCATCAATGAGTATTCCACTCTCCGGTGCCCAGTGGTTTACTTTTAAACACCTAGTAATTTACTATTGAACACTTCTTTCGGAGTAACCACCACTCACTTATTGGATGATTCTGTGTAGAAAAAAAAAACCAGCCATTGGTTGAATATATGGGTTCTATATGGTCTCTAACGGGAATAACATACCGTTTTATGACATCTAACTGAAATTAACAGTATGCCAGAGGTTTAACTTGTGTTGGTCAATATTGTCTATAAATGGAAATCAACATTACGCCTTTAGTCCGTAGGTTTAACATTATGATTCTCTATTGACGCAATCGAAAGGAAAATGCTAAACACAGACACTTCGACTAGCTATCTATTACAAACGCTACACCATCTACAATCCTTTTGTAATGACCTTTTCCCAACAGAAGAATATACATTTGCTCACCACCAAGGAGATAAAAGAAAACATCAAGAGATGATGAGGTAAGCTTTGAAGAATATAACAAAGGAAGATACTGATAACACAAGTTGTTAATTTTTGGCAGAGTTGTAACACTTTAGAGAAATTCATCAAACGTCTCTGGAGAAACATTTGAGACAGAGACATACACATTCACATAAACCATCCACTTCCGTGATGTCAGTCGCAGCAGAAATCTATACCACTATCATTACTTTGGCATGAGTAAAAGCTGAAGAAGGAATATGTGCAAGGTAATTACAGCTTATGCTCTCACGTTTATGTTTATTTTTCAAACCCATCTGAAACATGAACTTATTTCTTACCTATTTCGTGTGATAATAGATAAGTATATTAGTTGTACAGTCTGTGTAAGCACTCCTACCCTTAGCAATTTTAAACAATCCACCCCCAAAAAACAACATAGTTTAGATTGTGAAAGTATACTAATGTCAGTCATTGAACTTGATTATTCATCGTTTCGTCCAGTTGACTGTCTAAGAGAAAACATTCATACAGTTGCAGTCTGCGAAGATGGAATAACAACAATAGATGACACTCATAGTCAGAGATTTACCGTCAATTAAATATACACTGGCAGCTAAACGTCTGGAGAAACTCCATACAGTTTCTCCGGAAATGGAATACAGATACTTCCTATCTCTATTAAGGGAAAATATACTAGGATCCAGACTATCCCTAAAACGTCAAAGCGAAGGAACATTCTAAAAGAGGAGAAATGAGAGACATAAAGAAACTCATTGTCTTTGTTAGGAAAAAGATAATGTTTAAAACGTGTACAAAGAAAAGTGAAAATGAGCAAAACTACGTTCGAAGCAAACCAGAAATAGAGGACGAAGATAAAATAGAAGAAGAACCCATCCTAGCAAAGAAATTCAACGAAACAGACACAGAAGGAACATCAGAAGAACCCAGGTCAGTGAAAACATTAAAAAATGGAAGACGGTAAAGATGATAATATTGGCCTTGTGAAATTATGTTGTGCTTCTTATTCAACAGAATATACTCAAAACAGTAAGCAGCTGTATGCGTAAATGAAAATTGATAGACAAAATTTAGAAAATGAAAATTGAAAAAATTCGACAATAAATACCACGAAAGAAAGTTTGATTAATCCTAATTCGAAAATAAAAATGAAAAAAAAAATATATTAAAGTGAAAATTAAAATCGAAAAAAATACTATAATTTGAAAAGTTGTATCGGACAAAGAAAAATTTCAGAATCTACTTTCGAACACCTTATTCAAGAAGTTAAAGTTACAATAATTAACACGTAGTAAAGAAGAAGTGGATGTAAAAGGAGCATAACAATAACACATTATACCTTTTTATTTTTCAGTCTTTGATTTTCATCTTTAAATTCAGCTATTTAATTAATCTAATTTATTCTAATTGTCATTTGTTTTAGTTTCTAATCCATAATTTTTAATTTGAAAACTAAGGTTTTTCGTACCTTATTTTTAATTTTCACTCACGTATTTTAGTTTTTCAATTTTCACTTTCAAATTTTGTTTTCAAATTTTTAAATTTGTAATTGTCATTTCCATTGTCATTGCTATGGATGCATGAAACGGAGTTTATACAGATTCAAGTGAAACACAAAGAGCAATTTCGCAAATTACTCTCTGAAATAATTATGAATGAAACGTTTCTGAACACTATGGAAAGGGAGATAAGTCAAGACGTCTGAAGACATAATATATTTGTTTCATTATTTGTGACAAGACTTATGCTGACACGTTATAATATCTGCCGTGCCACGACTTCGGTCATTACAGGGAAAGCCTGTATCTAAGAGAATACACTCATGCAGTACAAAATGTATAGGATGGAAGGCACACAAAGATAGCGGAAAAAGGAGCAGAGGAAATCATGCTTGTGAAGAAATTCACGAAGAAAGACAATTAGACATGAAGAAAAGCAGACGTCTGTAAATTGCTTTGAAATTTAATTGTACTTCTTGATCAAGAGAAAATACTGAAGTTGCAAGTGCTTTCGTCCTAATATGTAATGCATTCTTAAGTTTCGATAAAATATTTGAACACAAACACGAACAACACCTATACCTCTCTCTCTCTCTCTCTCTCTCTCTCTCTCTCTCTCTCTCTCTCTCTCTCTCTCTCTCTTCTCTCTCTCTCTCTCTCTCTCTCTCTCTCTCTCTCTCTCTCTCTCTCTCTCTCTCTCTCTCTACAGTTAATTATAAAAACTTGTATTCAGTTCTATGGCCTTTTTGTGTATCTAGACCTATACAATAGCTTATGTTTAATCTATTATCATTATGAGTAACATGAATGAAATCGTCCATACGTTTTTTGCGAAATGAAATATATACGTTTGCTACCTTCCACATAATACCTCAGGGTTTGCAAAGAACAACTGTTGATCTGTTCATATAAACATGCGTAAATACACTCATAAACACAAATGCAGATTTATATATATCTGCTTGTCTTATCAGCTCCAGTCACCGTTTGAATTTGGATTTGGTATAATATTACCGTATAACAGATATAAAGTTACATGTTTGTCCCTTGCTGCATAATTCAACATAATCAACAATGCTACATCTGAATGGAAAATAATCCCATGTTATCTGATATTAACCACTTAACCACGCAAAGCAAACGAAAATAGCTCAAATAATCTTAAGTGTCTCTATTTTCCTGTTGATAAACAATTGAAGGAATGGGCAATTTAGTTCGTCGTAGTAGTTGTGGAATTGGATAGTTACAATCAGTAAACAACACACACACACACACACACACACACACACACACACACACACACACACACACACACATGCTTATCGGAAATGTGCATTTCTATAATGTCTTGAAACATAAATATGTATTTATTTGTAAACAGGCTACTACTACTCATACTGTTACAATTACTGATAGTTTTTACTTCTAATGTTACTACTACTACTTTTACTGTTACTACAACTTTTTCTACTACTACTACTTCTTCTACTGTTACTACTACTACTACTACTGTTACTAATAGTAGTTACTATTACTACTACTGTTACTACTACTACTGTTACTACTACTACTGTTACTATTACTACTGTTACTACTACTACTACTACTGTTACTACTACTACTACTGTTACTATTACTACTACTACTGTTACTACTACTACTACTGTTACTACTACTACTGTTGCTATCACTGCTAATATTACTACTGTTACTGCTGTTACGTCTAGTACTACTGTTACTACTACTACAACGACTACCACTATTAATAGTACTGTTACTACTACTACTGTTACTACTGTTACTACTACTACTGTTACTACTACTACTGTTACTACTACTACTGTTACTACTACTACTGTTACTGTTACTACTACTGTTACTACTACTACTGTTACTACTACTACTGTTACTACTACTACTGTTACTGCTACTAGTACTGTTACTACTACTACTGTTACTACTACTACTGTTACTACTACTACTGTTACTACTGCTAGTACTACTGTTGCTATCACTGCTAATATTACTACTACTACTACTAATACTACTACTACTACCACTCTTAATACTACTGTTACTACTACCACTACTAGTAGTTGACGACGCCCAAATATACAAATCTAGCCACTCAACTGAAGTTGATACTAGTATCCAAGGAGTATAGAGGTGCATTTCTAATGGAAATCATGGTTAACATGTAACAAGCTGCAGATGAATGATGATAAAACTGAGGCAATTCTGATCACAACACAAACATCTTCTCATTGGCATCCTTTACCTTAGACAATAAATATGAGCAACACTTACATTAAATTCTCATAGTACGAAACCTAGGTGTTACTCTAGACAGTACTCTCACATTGCACCAACATGTCATGAACATATGCAATGCTGCACATCTTGAACTGAGACGCATCAGTTCTATTCGCAAATATCTTTCAGTTGATGTCACTAAAATACTTGTGTGTTCATTAGCACTTTCAAGATTGGACTATTGTAACTCAATCATGTTTGGTTCGTCACAATATCTACTCCATAAGCTTCAAAAAGTTCAAAACACAGCTGCTCGGATCATCTTTAAAGTACCTCGATCTGAGCACACCTCACCCCTTACTATGTATCTTACACTACCTATCAAACACAAAATTTGTTCTTTGTGCTATGTTTCACTGACAGACCCCAGTCCAACATACCTATGCGGCCTCACCAATGTGTATACACCAGCAAGATACTTACGCTCCTCTTCTGACAATCGTATCCTCATTGTTCCCACTATGAAAAGGAAGTCATATGGACAACGTTCTTTTGCATACCAGGGCCCGGCGATGTGGAATGACTTGCCCATTGAAATCAGACACAAATACACATTGGTCCCTTTTAAGAGTGCTCTTAAAACTGCCTTTTTCGACTAAGGGAACAAACTTAGAGATCTAACAATGTTTTGTATTTTATATGTTTTCAGCATGTTTTTATGTTTTCCAATTTCCTGGTTTTTGTTATTGTTTTGTTATTGTTTTTCTGTAGTGTAGTCATATCATTATAGTTGTTGTAAAGCGCTTAGAGCTTCAAAAGATTACGCGTTATACAAAGTCCTCATTATTATTATTATTATTATTATTATTATTTATACCAATACTATTACTACAAATACTACTATTACAGTTATTGCTACTACTACTGTTACTACCACTATTGTTACTAATACCCCGGCTATTACTACTATTACTACTACTATTACTAATGTTACTGTTACTTCTAAGAGTACCATTGCTACTACTACTACTACCGTTACTACACTACTACTGTTACTACTACTATAATTAGTACTACGTCTACTTTTAATACTATTGCTACTAATGTTGCTACTGCTACTATTACTACAACTAAATTGTTACTATTAATGTTACTATTACTACTACTATTACTACAACTAAATTGTTACTATTAATGTTACTATTACTACTACTATTACTACAACTAAATTGTTACTATTAATGTTACTATTACTACTACTATTACTACAACTAAATTGTTAATATTAACGTTACTATTACTACTACTATTACTACAACTAAATTGTTACTATTAATGTTACTATTACTACTACTATTACTACAACTAAATTGTTACTATTAATGTTACTATTACTACTACTATTACTACAACTAAATTGTTACTATTAATGTTACTATTACTACTACTATTACTACAACTAAATTGTTACTATTAATGTTACTATTACTACTACTAAATTGTTACTATTAATGTTACTATTACTACTACTATTACTACAACTAAATTGTTACTATTAATGTTACTATTACTACTACTATTACTACAACTAAATTGTTACTATTAATGTTACTATTACTACTACTAAATTGTTACTATTAATGTTACTATTACTACTACTATTACTACAACTAAATTGTTACTATTAATGTTACTATTACTACTACTATTACTACAACTAAATTGTTACTATTAATGTTACTATTACTACTACTATTACTACAACTAAATTGTTACTATTAATGTTACTATTACTACTACTATTACTACAACTAAATTGTTACTATTAATGTTACTATTACTACTACTATTACTACAACTAAATTGTTACTATTAATGTTACTATTACTACTACTATTACTACAACTAAATTGTTACTATTAATGTTACTATTACTACTACTATTACTACAACTAAATTGTTACTATTAATGTTACTATTACTACTACTATTACTACAACTAAATTGTTACTATTAATGTTACTATTACTACTACTATTACTACAACTAAATTGTTACTATTAATGTTACTATTACTACTACTATTACTACAACTAAATTGTTACTATTAATGTTACTATTACTACTACTATTACTACAACTAAATTGTTACTATTAATGTTACTATTACTACTACTATTACTACAACTAAATTGTTACTATTAATGTTACTATTACTACTACTATTACTACAACTAAATTGTTACTATTAATGTTACTATTACTACTACTATTACTACAACTAAATTGTTACTATTAATGTTACTATTACTACTACTATTACTACAACTAAATTGTTACTATTAATGTTACTATTACTACTACTATTACTACAACTAAATTGTTACTATTAATGTTACTATTACTACTACTATTACTACAACTAAATTGTTACTATTAATGTTACTATTACTACTACTATTACTACAACTAAATTGTTACTATTAATGTTACTATTACTACTACTATTACTACAACTAAATTGTTACTATTAATGTTACTATTACTACTACTATTACTACAACTAAATTGTTACTATTAATGTTACTATTACTACTACTATTACTACAACTAAATTGTTACTATTAATGTTACTATTACTACTACTATTACTACAACTAAATTGTTACTATTAATGTTACTATTACTACTACTATTACTACAACTAAATTGTTACTATTAATGTTACTATTACTACTACTATTACTACAACTAAATTGTTACTATTAATGTTACTATTACTACTACTATTACTACAACTAAATTGTTACTATTAATGTTACTATTACTACTACTATTACTACAACTAAATTGTTACTATTAATGTTACTATTACTACTACTATTACTACAACTAAATTGTTACTATTAATGTTACTATTACTACTACTATTACTACAACTAAATTGTTACTATTAATGTTACTATTACTACTACTATTACTACAACTAAATTGTTACTATTAATGTTACTATTACTACTACTATTACTACAACTAAATTGTTACTATTAATGTTACTATTACTACTACTATTACTACAACTAAATTGTTACTATTAATGTTACTATTACTACTACTATTACTACAACTAAATTGTTACTATTAATGTTACTATTACTACTACTATTACTACAACTAAATTGTTACTATTAATGTTACTATTACTACTACTATTACTACAACTAAATTGTTACTATTAATGTTACTATTACTACTACTATTACTACAACTAAATTGTTTCTACTATTGTTACTATTACTACTACTATTACTTCTACTATTATTACTACTACTACTGCTACTACTATGAGAAGTTGGTGATGATTGTAGTTATAGTCGTAGCTAATATTTATGACTCTATTGAAAGAGGGTGACAATAATTGTAACGCAGGATCCATCATGTACAGATAGCGAGCGAATTATTCTCGTGCGAAAAATGTCTTCTACCACAAATTGGCCAATATTGGTGGCAAACATTTGCTGCTGAACCATCTCTTCCAGAACATGGGTTATAGGATATTAAATTCCGACCATTTTTATAAACAATGAAATCACATTAGAAACCGTGAAATATGACAGAGAATTGAATTGGTAAACGTTGTTCAGGATGGGTTTGATATCAGGATGAGAATACATTAAGAGCACCCGGATTTTACAGAATGCTATCGGCTCAGTAGCATTGATCTTGATCTCCAACATTCTTACGTCATTCTCATTTATTCATATCACGATACACGCCTGTATATCGATCTGCATTAAATTTATTGACAAGTTCAAAGAATTGAAAATTGCAACAAAATATGTGGAACTGTTCACATTCGCCCATTGATTTTTCTAAGTTTCATTCATTTATAGAAGCTATATTATTACGTCTAGCATGGCTTAATTACATTTCAGCCTAACTTGATTCTGACTTTTCTATTGAGACTTTTTTCCCAGATAAAAGCATGGCATTTGGTCTTTGACATTCTTCTTGTGACTTTTCTTTAACGTTTTCTCTGTAGGCATGGTTCAGAGTTCGGCGTGTTACCAGAATGCCCGTTATGGAACGTTTCCACAGTAGGCACGAGTCTCTATTGTCGCCATATTGCCTATTCTAGAACAGCAACTGTAAATAGATAGTTATTAAGTTTCTGATACAGTAACTAATCTTTTCGAAGTATACGATCTTTAATAGGTAATATATTTCATGCATAATCCAAGATTTACCCGCTTTATGATTGGTTCGAGTTTGGCCCGAATGATCCATTTTGAAGATGTGCTAGCTATGTTATGATTTGTATCATGAGTGTCACTGTGTTCTCTGTATAGTAATATATGTATGTACCTTTCTTGCAGAAAGTATCCTCTCTTACTTAGAAGCCAAATACTGCAATTAAACGTTTTCTGATTGGTGCATGCTATAAGCTCCATCCATACCATTATTATCTACACAATTTGTTATATAGCAGGTCATTTATAAAATGCATCTCTTTCCATTTTATACATAGTTCATAAAAAAAAGTTTTTTTTTTTACCGTGTTGATGTAAGCGGTATTTTAAATTAATCGGCATAATACTGACATCTGCACGAAGAATATTGTGCACAATGATTTCTGTAATATATACTAATGGAATGTGGGCCCAAAAATTGTAAAATGAGGAATAAAAGACGAAACCTTTATTTGCATAATTGAAAATAGTGCAGGCATGTGCAAATTCATTCATTTTGTACCGGATCTAGAATACTTAGATATACCAATATGATGTAAAAGTAACCTAATAGAATCAGGCCAATTTTGCTTTGTTTCTGTTGGTGTTTTCGTCTAACAGATTACTGGTTATATAATGCCTTGGAAAGTGAAGATTAACGACACACAGTAATCGACTGGGGCTGGCCTCAACGACCGCAATTGAATTACAAGTCTACAAACTCTCTACCATGATTTCATAAGAAAGGGGTGCACATCTTTTTCGACAAAGGGCCAGATTGCATTTTCTGAAAACACTCGAAAGCCGCAAACACGACGCTACATCGTCCATACAACATCCACTTGGCTAAAGCAGCAGAGAGGGTGAATCCTACAACGTTTTCAGACAAAATTTTGATTGAAATCCTAAAACGAGCCTTCCTACGATCTCATTTTAACCAAAAAAAATGTCTCAGAGGCAAACCCTACAACGTTTTTAGACAAAAAATTGATTGAAATCTTAATGAGCTTTCCCTACGAAATCTCATTTTAACTAAAAAAATGAAAACGGAGATTTTACGATTTTTTAATCAATTTTGGTCGCAACGATGTGGTCATCCACCCTCTCTGCTGCTTAGTGATTTCATCACTGGGTTAATAAATAATAATAAATGATTTTAACCGAATATTTGATCAAGTCCGATACGATATCGTGTCCGAGGATCATGCAAATTTATTGTTGCGAATCCGTGCGGAGTCGACTGAGCATGACTAAAGAAATCTCGAAATTGATTGAAGTCCATATCAGAACACCATGTCTGCCAAATATTTCTAAGAGTATGAGTATCAACTCCGTTGAATACAGAAAGAATATTGCAGTTATCTCTGATGACTTTTGGAACCTGAGTGTAGCGTTGAGTGACATATATCACGTCAGTGTTTTTGTGACGCCCACGGGAAAATATTCTAGCAGGATTCTTTTGTTTATCCAACATTATATCGTCGTATACGACTAAATTGTTAATATCTCCATCAATATCATCAATACTCGGTGCTTCATCGATATCGGTTATAAAATCAATGGCGTTCTCACCCTTAATTTCTGATGCATTCTCGTTAAAATCTTTTAGCACTTCATAACATCGTTGATCATCTACGCTAGGGGCAATTAAATACAACTTATCCCACTTCATCCATCTCATTATTAAATTGAGCAACAATTGCGTTTTACCGGATCCAGATGGCCCGATTATAATCATCCGGATAGAGTTTGGTAGCGCTGCATGATGCTTAACTGGTTCTCTTGTTTTAGTCGCTGAAAAATCAATTATATCCATATTTCTATACATAAATTATGGATCTATATTGTGTGAAGTGTAAAACGCGTACTGGCACAGATGATGTGACGACGGTTACAACTATAAATAACCGATCAGCGCTTTCTGGTAAATGCGTGCAATGTGGTACAAAGAAATTTAGATTTGTGTCTATGAAATCTGATTTAAAAAAAAAACGAGGAGGTGATATCGCAGCCAAATTGGCAAAGCTCCCTGGAACCCCATGGGCAAAGTACCCCGGAGAAAAGCACCTTCCAGGATATAGCTACTGTGGACCGGGAACCAGACTTGATATCAGACTCAATAATCAAAATCAACCCAACCCCGGTGAAGAACCAATAAACGCCATTGATAAGGCCTGTCACCTTCATGATGTTGCTTATAAAAGCAGCAATCTGCAACACAGGCATCTCGCGGATGTGAAATTAATTCATGCGTTAAATGCTATTCCTGATAAATCCTTCAAAGAAAAATTGGCTTCATTTTTAATAAAATCGGCTATGAAAAGTAAATTGATGTTAGGTGCCGGTAATTAATAATATGGAATCAATTTATTATTCTCCGAGGGGATACTGGAGGGGTAACGCTGCAATCAATAAACTCGCTAGCGCTGCAAAAGTGAAAAAAATCCACTGCGGCTAATTGGTTTTCCTAACAGGCACTATGGCAAATTTATCTACCACCGCCTAAACAAATTCAATTCTCGCATTTTGATGTGACCGCTCCTAATGAAGTTCATCAGGCTGATATATTATTTCTGCCACATGATCGTTGTTACAAATACGCGCTAACCGTAGTTGATATTGCAAGTCGATACAAAGAAGCAGAACCGTTAAAAACAAAATCAGCCACTGAAGTCGCTTCTGCATTTGAAAGGATTTATCGACGAGGTCCTCCGCGTTGGCCAAATCTATTGCAGGTTGATCCTGGCAAGGAATTTCAGGGTGCAGTGTTATCTACAATGAAACATCATAATGTCACCATACGACGAGGGCATACTGCGCTACATCGCGATCAGGCCATTGTAGAACGATTTAATCGGACGATTGCTGAGCGGTTATTTGGATATCAATACGCAAAAGAATTCATTCAAGAAAAGCGATCCCGTGAATGGGTTAAAAGATTACCATCTGTGATTACTGCACTGAATAACGAGATTACTAGAACAATCAACATGAAACCTATCAACGCGATTAAAAGAAGTCAATACCCGTACAACCACAAAAAGATTTCAAAGAACCAATTCTTGGTAGTAGTGTCATTGTGAGGTACTTATACGAACCAGGAGAGCTTGAAGGGGGTAGAAAAAGGGCTACTGATCCTATTTGGAGCGTCACTACGCATAAGATATCTAGTATAACACGATCAACTGGTAGACCTCCAGTCTATAAACTGGATTCAACTGCCCCTCAGCGGGGTTTTACTCGACAACAACTACAAGTGATTCCCGAGGATACTCAATTGCCACCGCATGGTCTTAACTAGCACCGTTGCGTCTATTGCACTCAAGACAAGTCAACATCACATTATTTCTGACATGACCGAGATTGTTATTTTTTCTGTCTACGGTGAATTGGCGAGGATCCTTATCCGAATACTGCCAACGCATTATACAATTGCAACTCGCGCAGTGATTATTCTGTTGTTTCTTCAAAGTGATTATTAATTTATCATCAATATCAAATTCTCGTTGTTTTTTTTTGTCCTGTTGTTTGTAACCGGAAATTTTTTTATTAATGATGCTAACATCAATATCACTTATTGTTGTGTCATTATCATCGAAAACAATTCTTCGAAGTTGATTTATGTTTCGTACTCTGGATACTGCGAGATAGATTAAATTCGACCATTCGATGTGATTATCCACCATCCAAACAATTGTATTCGATATAGTCAATCCCTGTGAAGAGTGTATTGTTGCTGCGTATCCTAGCGTCCACGGGGATTTATTGGCACGCAATGCATCTTCAACGACATTGATATCAACCAGCACAATATCATTTAATACGAGAATTTGTTTTTCACTCTGTCCTGGAATATCAACTTCAATATTCTGTTTTCGTGTATCCGATGGCCTATAACAAAGGGGTACTGGAAGCGTTGCAAATTTTTCTTTATGCAATTCAAATAACTTCATCTGAAGTGTGTCCCTGACTATTTTTCTACTTGCAATGATCAAATCGTTTGGTCTCCACGCTTCCCAGAAATCATTCATTGGGGTTTCTGAAATCACTTCACGCGCTATTTCGCATTGGATTCTATCCGGTTGTAATCTAATTAGCGCTTTGAACTCGCGTAATCGTTCATCAAGTGATCTATAATCAGTGGTGATTTCTTCATAGTAGTCTACAAAACCCTTTAGCCATTCATGTGGAGATGCACCGACAAATGGTGGTGGTTGGCCGTGATCCCCGCACATGACGACTTTTGTGTCTTTGTTTAACAACCACTCAAGAAATGTTTTTAATACATCTAATGATACTGTGCATATTTCATCCCAAATTATGATTTCAGGAATGAATTTATCACCCATACGCTCAGGAGTCCATTTGTCACCTTTCCATCGAAAAAAACTGTGATAAGTGCAAGCATTTACCCCTCGTTGTATTATCTCTCTGGCGAGTCTGTGAGTCGGTGTTAGCACAATCATGTTAGAAACGCTAGCGTTTCCACGACGGAATAATTCAATTGCACGAGTTGTCTTTCCTGACCCACCACAACCGTTTAAATAAACTGTCTTATATCTACATATTGGATCAGATACCGGTGGTGCATTAGAAAATTCTGATTGAATTTCAATACGGTTACAACAAAGATATTTATCATCCATGGCAACGTCTGCGGATTCACAATACTCATGTAGCATCTCCTTTTTAAATCGCCAACGCCCCCAATTTTCTTCGGGATCTGTGAATGCCGCTACAGCTGATTTGTACTTATTGTGTATATACATCGAATCAGTGGCCACTCTAACCGCGGTATTAGGAAATCTATTTATCATCGAAAATAGATTAATAGAAGCATAGGCTAGCATTGAACTTCTCAAATGTGTGTACTGGGAATTATATCCATCACAGTAGGTAACAACCGTACCTAATTTCTCATTATTGGATAGAAAAGCATCCTTACGGGATACAAGTTTTCCCTGTTTCATTAAATCCGCTACAATAAAATCGTATTCAGCGACATCTATGATCAACCGTGAAGAGTATTTTGCGTTATCGTATCGTCCACCCTGGGTAAATTTACCGATTATTCTTCTTCCGAGATCTTTTGCTTGTTCTTTTTTAATTTCAAATAACTTCTTAGACCAATTTATGATTTCTTCTTCACTGAAATCTGGAAACTGTTTTCGTAGTTCGTTGATTATACGATCTAGATCGGGTTGTGGTAGCCAAACTTCTTTCTGAGCTCGATAGCATATAATAGCCTCGGAAACAATCAACGATATTAGCATACCACAATCAATCATATATCTCAATAGCACTATTGGCATCCAGTGTTTTTCAGATAGGTGTCTACCGAGCCAAACATAACTACACGGATGTAATCCTGACGCTAATTCAAATGATATCACATGAGCGAATCCGGTTAAATCAAAATCAGGCAATGGTCCATTAATCGCAACACGAGTCATTTCATGCGTGGGGTGTCCAAATCGTTTGAAGTACTCAGCGCATTCCCCATACCCGAGAAAACTTCCGGGATAACACGCGGCTATATCAATTGAAATCATACCATCACGTGAGTATTTCGTATTCCACAGTCCTCCATGACCAAATTTCGACGCAACTCAATTTAACATCCTCGAGAAAATCATTTCGTGTTGGACGCCATGAGTTTTTTTCTCTTGCGAAGTGAGCTACCACTGATGGAATAGTAAAACTATCCGTGAGTAGTTTTTCATGGGAATTCTCCGGTGAAAAATCACTAGCGATTTTTCTCATTCTGTTATCTAATTCTTCAATGCGATATAATTCACCATTTGGTTTTACAAATTGATCGAATTCTTCATCACTTCTAAGTAACCACACTGACACAGGATCATCCTTACACAACGCATGAATAGCATCGAATAATTTCTCTTCATAGAAAACATCCCCGACGAACTCCTTAGGGATATATTTCACGGTTCGTTCTCGTGGAAATATTGTTACCGCAGGTGTCCACGCGTGTTTGTTATGATCAATAATCTGTATTAGCGCTCCATTTTTGTTATATTTCGGTTCGTATAATACTTCTCCGGTTATCGTCATAACGGTTATTGGAAATCTTAATGATGTTTCTAATTTAGCTATATCAGAAATCTTTGCACCGTTCTGTTTCACTGTCAGTTCCCACTCGGTTATTTTTTTTCGTCTTAGATCAGTTAGTTTATTCCCCCGGGACGCATTTGTGAAGTGTTCTATTATTCGTTCTGCTACACAATTAAGCCCTGACGAATATTTCATAGGAGCTAGTTTTGCGATATCGGGTTTATCATTTAACGGATATATCCCATAAACCATTGCTGTTACGGGATAAGATCTTTCGTAGTATGGTTTGTCAATGCCGGTTAGAATCCCTGGTTTGGAATCTCTACTCACAATGACAGCTTTTTTATTCTTGAGGATTGGTTCAAATTTATCCTTAATAATCCATTTGCCATCGACTTCGATAATGAATTTGATTCGGAAAAAATGCCGTTTTTCCCCAACACGTGAAATTATCACTGCTGCTTTTTCATCATTCATGGTAGCATCAACAACACCATCAATTCGAAATGTTGACCAACAATAAGATGCTCCATCACGCTTAAATTCATTAAAACAGTCTCTGATTTTACTAATCATGGCTTTATCAAGAATTGTATTCTTTGGTGTATTAGAAGCTATATCGAGATTGAATTGAGCATCTTTCCAGGGGTAATCTCTCTTGGACGTTTTTTTTGGTTTATCGAGATTAAATCTAGGACTAATTTTCAATAATCTCTTAAACTCTTTCATGTTTCCGTCTATTGGACGTTTTTTGGGTTTATCGAGATTAAATCTAGGATTGATTTTGTTACGTTTTTTGGGTCTATCGAGATTAAATCTAGGATTGATTTTTAATAATCTCTTAAACTCTTTCATGTTTCCGTCTCTTGGACGTTTGTTACGTTTTTTTTGTTTATCGAGATTAAATCTAGGATTGATTTTTAATAATCTCTTAAACTCTTTCATGTTTCCGTCTCTTGGACGTTTGTTACGTTTTTTTGGTTTATCGAGATTAAATCTAGGATTGATTTTTAATAATCTCTTAAACTCTTTCATGTTTCCGTCTATTGGACGTTTTATGGGTTTATCGAGATTAATTCTAGGATTGATTTTTAATAATCTCTTAAACTCCTTATCAGCATTTTTCGAAGGCGTTCTCCCTAGTTCCCTCATGCTATAATTAAAACAAGCATTTAAATGAAAGATTTTTATATAATGAATCACTGCAAGTGGCTTATGATTGGATCAGTAACCCCGTGTAACAAATCATGCAGAAATGAGTTTTGTGGGTATCATATGCAAAGCTATCGTCGTGGAAGCCTTGGCCCGTTACCTTGTATTCTATGTGGAGTTGGGGTCAGGGGAAAATCTCAGTTGTGTCTAAATTGCGGTGGTAAGCGATACAGGGAGTTGAAGCGATATTATGATAAAAGAATAAAAAATGGACAATCAATCAGAAATTTTGACCCTGACGCTGACAAAGTCAGTATTCTTGACGCTGACAAAGTCAGTATCAAGGATAAAATCATAAGAACTCCTCAAGACTACATCGAAAGATTTATCATTAAACCAAACAATGAATTAGACAAACAATAGTATTATGTATACGAATGAACCAAGAATTCAGACAACACCCTGTGATCACAAATTATGAAGCATCCAGTGATGGTGTTGTAAGAAATCGTAGACTGAAGAAACCAGTTGGTGCTGACAATGGTATGGGGTATTTGGTGTTCACTGTTGGGAAGAAGAGATATCTCAATCATCGTTTCGCATTTGAGTGTTTTTATGGATTGATCCAGGATGATTTTGTTATTGATCATATCGATTCTAATCCGAAAAACAATTCTTTATCAAATCTGCAGGCTATCACACAAAGTGAAAATTCCGAACGAGGGGGGACTGGGAAATACTCGAAAAAAGCGAGACCTGTGAAATCTTTGAATACGATAACTAACGAAGAAAAAATATTTCAATCAATGAATGAAGCCGGCAAGTATTTCGATATTTGTCCATCCTCAGTACGAAAAGTTGCAGAGGGAATAACCAAAACGGCTATTTCAAAAAGGACGGGACAAAAAGTTCAATTTAGTTACGTCTAATGCGTCATATTTTTCATTTAGAAATATATCATTCTTATAGAATAATGAATTCTGAAAACATGAATAGCATTTTATCCGAGATTTCAAAATTGAAAAGTTGGGATATTGAACTATCAGATGGGTTAAATCCTGATCAAATCATGTCTGATTTTCAGGATATAGAATACGGAGTTAGCACTAACAAGTATATGCTACCAAAGAAGTATGCGCTCATCAAAAGAATTCAGAATTCTATTCGTGACTCTCTCGCATTTTCCAGTGACGTAAGTGTGTTCGCTCCGTTGTATACCATCGTAGAACGAATACGAAAAGAATTGGGGTACGAATACGAATTGAAAAAGGAGGTTAATTCTAAAGTTAGAAACCTACGGGCGTTAATTCAAGAAAATGAACAATTTTGATTGACCATTTATCATTATTTAATTGTGACCGTCCCTCATAGAGAATTTATTTTTTTTTTTAGCATTTTTTGATTAAAAATGTCAAAATCAGTGAATAAAAAATTGATGGCTGGTTCGGATTGATCAAAAATAGAATGGCGAAAGTATCAGTATTATATAATATTATATACAATTATGATACTTTCGCCATCGATGAACGAAGCCGTTATAGGATGAAATAACACTTCCATGACCATCCGATGGTGTTAGGTCGGGACTGAAAAATTGTTTTGCAATTGAAAAATTGTTTGCGATTTCAAATAATGGTCAATGAAGCATTAACGACCCGATTGGCTCGTGAACGACTTGATGCAATCAAGAGATTTGTACCAATTCGTGACTCTGTAAGAAATAAACTGCAACAACGACAGAGTTTACGAACGGATTTTGCTGTGGGATCCGAAGAATTGTTTAAACCAGTAACCACAGCATCGAAAGGGATAGAGCGTGCTATACTAGGAGATGTTCCGGAGACGGGAAAATCTGTTATCGGTGAACTCGAAAAAATAGCAGCGAAAGCTGAACAAACAAAACAAATGGAATCAAAATAAATAGTAGATGATTTACGCGTGATATTTAACGAGGCGGGGTTAGCAAAAATTAATAAGACTGATCCAACAGGAATTCCTGAGCTTGTTGTTACGAATTATGAAAACAGGAAAGATATGTTGAAACCAGAATATCATAAGTTTGTTAGAAATTTAGATCATTGGGCTGATATATTCTACAAAATCAAAACTGAGAAAACAGGTAGAATTAAGAAGAAGAGTGCATCATATATTCAATATAGAAATGCGGTGGATATAGTGTATGAAAAATACGAAGAGTTTAAACAACAACAAAAACCGCTAAAATTGCGAGGAAAGCGACAGCAACCTGTAAAGAAAGTAGTCTACTCGCCTAAAAAACAACAACCACCACCTGATCGAGATGGTGATGTTTCTGATTATTTCCAAGAAACCGATTTAGAAAAACTAGATGAAGCAGCTGGTTATAGCGGAAGTGGATTGCAAAACGCTAGCGTTGGAATCTCTTCGAGGGAAAATCCTTGGATTTCATGTCCTGGTAGTGTTCTCAGTGATATATCACGATTAGAAGTTCTTGTAGGAGGTTTCCGAGCTGGAAACAACTCACCGGAAATAATTAATGAAGCAGCTGATATCTGTAGACGATTATTTCAGGGTGGCATCATGGATATCAGCACATATCGAGATTTCATTGGCGAGTTAGTGGAGGATTATCACAGTGATTAATCACCGGGATTGAATAAAAACGCTAGCGTTTCCAATTGAAAAATTGTTTCTGATTTCAAATAATGATCATACACTACAATCATGATAAACCAACCCCCGTCTACGTAGTTAATTCACGGTTTCCGGTTTATAGAGCATACTACGGAGATGGTTTAGGCAATACCATTGCAGGGTTATTTGCGAGAATGGCTCCAAAAGTGATGCCGTTAGCTAAACAACTAGGAATGAAAGCCATTGATGTTATTCGTGAGAAGGGTATTAGTGCTGTTGGAGATTTTGCTGGAAAAGCGTTTTCAACTGCGAAGAATAAATTAACATCATTAGTGAGACGAAAAAAGAAACCGTTACCATCTACAGCAGAGATGCCTGCAAGTGTTAGTAGAATTATAAATAACGCAATAGACGAAAAATTAGCGTCGATGGCTTTAACCCCCGACCAAAGCAATATTGCAAATATGATAGCAGGAAGTGGCTTTAAAAAACTACGACGATGAAAATGGAAAAATCGTTTACGATTTCACTATTTAGACTCTGATAAATAGAATAAAATGTTCAAACAGTCACCTGATCCAGCGTTTGATATAGATGCCCCAGTTCGCAAGGATGATTCTGTACGCGATTATCAATATTACGCCTATCATGCCATAGAATCAAATAGTCGAGCAAGAATTGATCTTCAAGTCCATGATACCAGTAAATACTTTTTACCCTGTGAAGCGTTTATCGAAATCGAAGGAGAACTTGTAACAGCTGATGATACTCCTGCTGTACCAGCACCGTATCCAGCTGGTACTCAAGTCGGTTTTGTCAATAATGGTATCATGGCGTTATTTGAGAGTGCTAGATATCTCATTGATGGAAAAGAAATCGAGTCGATAGATCGCGATGTTGATGTGGCTACAACAATAATAGGGTTAGCGAGATATTCCGATGATTATACAAGATCAGCAGGACCCTCTATGATGTTTGCAAAAGATGTTACAAATACCGCTGGTGGAAATCAATTTGTTGTAAGACGACCAAAAAAACGTGATAATAGTGATGCTGATGTCGAGAATATGATTATAAACAACGATGTTAATTTCAATCTAGGAGCTGCAACACGAAACTCAATGTTGCAAGGAGCGCGTAAATCATTTTCATGTGCGATTCCACTGCATCATATATTTGGATTCTGTAGAAACGTCCGAAAAGTTATCTACGGGGCGAAGCATACAGTATCGCTTGTACGAAAAAGTGATGATAACGACGCAATCTGGAGGATTCCAGCAGATGCTGCAAATCCCAATGCTGATGCCGGTAAAGTCAATTTAACAAAAATATCATTGTGGATGCCAGTGTTGACTCCAGCAATTACCGCAGAAGAACGATTACTATCATTTATGGACCAAGGAGGAAAGTCGTTGTTGAGTTGGCTAACCGTGAGTACAGATGTTAAACAATCAAATATCAACGGGTTATTCACTTGGAACCTAGCATCAAAACAAGGCGTTTCTGCGCCACGTCATATATTTATTGCGTTACAGGATAGCACACGAGTTGGCAATCAACTCTCCAGTCATATGATATTTAATCAATTAGGTGTGAAAGACGTCTCACTGAGAATAAACGGCCAACAGGAACCATCCGAGGATATACAACTTAATTACACAGAAAATCATATTGCACGAGTTTATCATCGTCTGTTGTCATTTATGGCACGCAATCAAAATGTCGATACTGGTTTGCAAATATCACAATATGATTTTAAAAATCTGTATCCGATCTATTACTTCTCACTGGAACATCTCGATTTGATGAGACAATCCGTCGTTGATATACACTTTAGAGCTAATGTGACTCGTGGTGGTATTGCTGATTATAGAGCGGTTGCTGTCATTCTCAGTGATAAATCAATGCTACTCGAAGGTGTTGGTGGAAGAATGAGAGTGGTAGATGCACCAGTGGAAAATCTTAGATTGATTTTCTCGATTTTTCATTGAATTAGAATCAATCAATTATGTATAACATGTCATATAGTACTATTAGTGTTGCGTTAACTCCCGGTCAATTAAAAAAATTGCAATCGGAATCAGCTAAAAAATGTGGAACCACAATCACGTTGAAACCCAACCAAATGACTGGTGGTGCAAATAAATTATCACTGACAACTCGTCAGGTGAAACATTTCAATGATGCACTTGCAGCCAAAAAAGGTGTTCAGATTACTCTCTCTGCGGCTGCTATCAAAAATATGATTAAAACAGGCGGTATATTTCCGTTGTTAGCTGCGATTCCAGCATTGATTGCAGCAGCAGCCCCAGCGGTGACTAAAGCGGCTGCGTTAGGAGCCGTTGGTACTGCAGCAGGAATGGCACTAAAGAAAGCAACTGGGAAAGGATATAAGAAAAAGGGAAAGGGTCTAAGACTACCAGGAACCCCGTATTCGTGGTACAGCGGAAAGGGTCTAAGACTACCAGGAACCCCGTATTCGTGGTACAGCGGAAAGGGTCTAAGACTACCAGGAACGATTTATTAATTCAGGAACCTATGGTTCCTATGTCCAATTTTGATTTAATGGATGCGGCTAAAAAACTAGTGATTAAAAATTTCAGAGGTGTTTTTATGAAAGATCAATTACCACATCAACCAAACAAAACTGAAACAGTTATTATTAATCTCGATAACAGCACCGGACCTGGAACTCACTGGGTTGCATACGCTATTGATCCACGTGGGATTGTCTATTTTGATTCATATGGATTAGCCCCGCCAAAAGAGTTTATGCGGTATATAAAAACCCTTCCAATGAAGACTTGGTATTCTACGCTATCAACACAAACGATGATTGACCCACCAATATGTGGCAGCGAAGTATTAAATGTCCTTGACGCTATTTCTAACTCCTTAAGTAACCCAAGCGGAAAACCACCACATGTTGTCGTTAATGAATACACTAGTAATCACTGGCAACGACGAAGTCGTCAAAAACGATTTTAGAGAGAGAAAGAGTTTTACAATAACATGATTGATATTTGGGGGAGATCTTTGAAACCCAAACCCGATGGCACTGCACCACCTGATTCTGTCAAGGATGTAAAAAAACTAATCAAAGATGAAATAGCTGAGACGTTGAACTTAACAAATGTTGATCCTAATGAAATAGTTGTATTTCAAGACAAACAGGGTAAATTGAAATCCAGTGATGTGTCATTGGATGATATTTTAGTTAAACAACAAAACGCAATCGAGAACACCGTTGCGTTATTTTCCGATCAGGGTAAATTGAAATCCAGTGATGTGTCATTGGATGATATTTTAGTTAAACAACGAAACGCAATCGAGAACACCGTTGCGTTATTTTCCGATCAGGGTAAATTGAAAACCAGTAATATTTCTCTGAATGATATTTTAGTTAAACAACAAAACGCAATCGAGGATACTATCGCGTTATTTTCCGATCAGGGTAAACTCAAACCGGGTGTACTCGTTTCGACGATTACAGATCGATTAAAAACTCTCAACGATGAGTTAAACAATTCTGTGTTTGTACTAACAACACTTGAATCTAGAATTGAAGAAAACGGAAAACAGTTTACATCATTTCGTAGAAATATCATTGATAAATTTATTGGAACCCCGTTGAATAAAATTGAAATAAAACTCCCTGATATTAAAAAATCCATCGATGAGACGAAAAACTTCATTGAAGCCGTCAAAGGTGATTTTTCGAGGATGATAACAATCATTGAAAAAACAAAAATCCCTCATGAGAAAACCAACAACGTGGTATACACAATCCAACACGGATCATTTGCGTGGACACCTACAAACAACAAATTAGATATCACTGCAACCGTTAAAGGTATTTATCGATTAACACTAGTAACACCATTGACTCAATTTAATATATCATCGTCGAGTTCATCCGGGGTCAATAATACGATTTCAACGATCATCGACAAGGATACAACTGAAAAGTTCACTATAACAGCTACTGATAAAAATTTGATTAGGGTTTCAGCAACCTGGTATGTGGAATTCGTAGCGGATTTAAGTAAATAAATTGAAAGGATTTCACAATTGAAAACGCTAGTGTTTTTAAAATAACAATGATTTCATCAACTCAATGTCGCTATGATCAGGTCAGAGAATTTCAAAATAGACTCAAAACCCTCACTGAGGAGTATCAAATAAAAATAAAAAAATACCGACGAAGAATCACCGCAATTGATGTTATTATATACTCGGTGTCAAGCGTTCTCACTGGCGCCGGAATAATACTTGCATCGGTTACAATGATTGCCCCGGTCGTAGTTCCAATTTGCATTTCTGCGGTGGCTACAATCGGGGGTATATCAACCGGGATAGCAAAAAAGATATCATCATGCAGCCAGAGTAAACTGCAGAATTACTTACTTCAATTTCATATTGCATCAACCGCATACTCGCAATTATCATTGATGATATCGTCGTCACTCGATAATACGATTATATCAGATAGTGAATTCTCAGCGATGGTCAGTATTTTTGATTCCGCGATATCGAAATTAGAGCGACAACATGAGTATAATAACAATGACAACACCGATGGAATCAGAAAACACGAACCCAAAAAACAAAATGATCTCAATAATATCAACATTACCAGATTGTGAGTTCTCAGTGATGGTCAGTATTTATGATTCCTCGATACCAAAATTAGAGCGACAACATGAGTATAATAACAATGACAACACCGCAGGAATTACTTCAACGAATAGTGGAGAACACGAACCCAGTACAAGCAAGCATGATATCAATAACATCAACGAATCCAGAATTCAGTGTGAATTTCCCCTCTCCGGTCCCAGTGAAGGAGATAGCGCTAGCAAAATTACGAGTATACCACAGTTGGCCTAATATCAGATCAAAATCATTTGGTGGTCAACAACCGAATAATTCTTTAGTGTTTGCAAATAAGAATAAACCCGACGGAACCCCAGACTGGAATGTTATTTCCATACCAACCGGATCATACCAAATCGAACAAATCAATAATGAATTCGCGCGTAGAATAAAATCGATTACTGGAGTAGAGTCAAAAATCGCTATAACAGTTCATGAACCGACGCTATCATCCGCAATTGAGATAAACACAGAAGGATACGTCGTAGATATCTATCAAAGTTTTATTAGAACCGTACTAGGATGGCCTGAATTACCGCCCCAGAGTAAAACCGTTGATGTACCAGAACCACAAAAAACTGATTATATCACCGACAGGATAAAATCTGATAATCCAATAAAAAGTTATAAAGAGTTCAGTGTACCAATAGAGTTGTTTGGGTTAGGATACGAACATAGGGCGGAGGGTGGACCATTGCAGGGATATTATTTTGTTAACAAACCTGAAATCGTTGAAAATTTCACAGCGATGTATAATGATTTTTTACTGTTGTTAATATCTCTTAAATCCGGCTCTCTCACCCGAGATGAATTTATCAGCATCGTAGAAACATGCAATAAAATCATCGACGATATGGAAACATTTAATTTACGAATTATTCGATTTATACTCGATCATGAAAACCACACATCGAGAATAAGATTTGCAACAGACTATAATATCCGCATTGAAGATATTCCAACATTTAAACTACCAGGATATAACGTACCAAAAATAAAAAAAATTCTTAACTACGTCATTGATATTGAATTTAAAATAATTTATGATGCATGGAAGAAAACAGCACCACAACCAACTATCCTCAAACATAATAATGACCCAGACGGTGGCGGCAGACATATCGCTCCGTTCAACGTGAATATTTCATCGGTGATTGCAATCAATTTAGTATGCGATGTTATAGAAGGAAGCTATCAAATTAATCTCGAACGATCAAATCAAGCTCAGCAAGGATATATTCTATATTCATTTGCACCAACAGCTCCTCCAGGATTTTTAATTATTGAGTCTCCGGTTAATCCTGTCTATATGCGATGCCATAATGATTCGCTAACGAGAATTAATTTCAAACTCACAGACCAGTCAAATAATTTGATTGATCTACAAGATGAGGTGTTAGCGATTAGTCTGTTTGTGAAGTCTTAAAAGGATTTCCGTCCCCCAGACAAGGTCTGGGACACGATATCGTATCGGACTTGATCAAATATTTGGTTAAAATCATTTATTATTTTTGTTAACCAGAACTGAAAACTTTAGCAGCAGAGAGGGTGGATGACAACAAGTTGCGACCAAAATTGATTAAAAAATCGTAAAAATCTCCGTTTTCATTTTTTTAGTTAAAATGAGATTTCGTAGGGAAAGCTCATTAAGATTTCAATCAATTTTTTGTCTGAAAACGTTGTAGGGTTTGCCTCTGAGACATTTTTTTGGGTTAAAATGAGATCGTAGGAAGGCTCGTTTTAGGATTTCAATCAAAATTTTGTCTGAAAACGTTGTAGGATTCACCCTCTCTGCTGCTGCTAATGAAATTAGCGTTACTAAATGTTGCAAAATAATATACTGCTTGACACGAGGTTTTATATTAAAAAAAATTAGTAGCAAACTGGATTTTTAATTTTTTTTATAATGTAATTGCCGTTCACATGCCAGATTACTGAGTTGTTTTAATTTGCCATGAGGGCCAGACAGAACACGTTCACCGTCCGGAGGTTGTGCACCCCTGCCTTAATACGATACGATGTAAGGTAAAAGTGCCATGATATGCAAACAAAAAGGGAGAAAAGAGAATAAAGTGGGCCTAGAATTTAGAACCTTCGAATTTATCAGAAAAGACGTCCTTAAAATAATTGGCATCTCCAACGTGTAAAAATGTGGTCACTTTTTTCCTAAATAGTTCAATTGTCAAAGGTGAATCATGTCTAAGCTTGTGACTCGTGTAAACCAATACAATGGCTACGCTGCAATAATGACAATGACAACGCTCTATTCATGACAATGTGATGAAAACGCTATATCAATGACAATGCTTACGCAAAATCAATGACAATGACGACGCTCTATGCATGCCAATGTAATGCTAACTTTATATGAATGACAATGACAACGATCTATTCATGATAATGTGATGCCAACGAATATGACAACGCTCTGTTTCTAACAATGTGATGCCTCCTGTATATCAATGACAATTCCAACGCTTTATTTCTGACAATAGAAAAAGACACAGCCTATTATCACGAACGTTCGATCTAAGCAAAGCAAGTATATCGAAATAGACCAAGCCTATTAGAATCAACGCGAGATCTAGGAGAAACAAGTTTATAGAAATAGACGAAGCCCATTACCATTAACGTGAGATCTAAGAGAAACAAGTGTATATAAATAGACACTGCCTGTTCCCATCAACGTGAGATCTAAGCAAAGCAAGTATATCGAAATATTTCAAGCCCATTAGCATCAACGCGAGATCTAAGTAAAACGTCTGTTATGAAAAGAAATAGACACAGCCTATTAACATCAACGTTCGATCTAAGCAAAAAATGTAAATATAATTAGATCTAAGCAAAGCAAGTATATATCTAAATAGACCAAGCCTATTAGCATCAAAGTAAAATCAAAGATAAACAAGTGAAGATAAATATAACTAACCTATTGCCATCAACGTGAAATTTAAGCAAAACATGTACGGTATATAGAAATAAACCCAGCGTATTACCATCAACATGAAATCTAAGACAAACAAGTATATAGAAATAGACCCAACCTATTACCATCAACGTGAGATCTAAAGAAAACATATATAGTATATAGAAATAGACCTAGCGTGTTACCACGAACGTGAGATCTAAGCAAAACATGTATATAGAAAGAGACCGAGTCCATTATCACCAACGTGAGATCTAAGAGAAACAAGTGAAGAGAAATAGACCTAGCCTGTTGCCATTAACGTGAGATCTAAGCAAAACAAGTATACAGGATAGACTTCCATTACTATTCAGCTTAATGAACGAAAACTTATTTAAAACTTTTATCTTAAAACAACAATTTGTTATTACAGTGAACCAGCAACCGCAAATTATTTTCATTTAGATTGTCAAAATTAAATTATCATTAAGTAATCAAAAGCGCAAATATTAAATCTTCGTTACGGTATTGGCAATCTCTTGCAATCGCCTAAGAGAAACGGACAGATATTTCTCTGAAGACCAAAAACGTATCTAAAATTTACAAAGTTATTTGTCTCGTTTTTAAAAAAAAATTTTCATACTTTTCTAATTGACAACCGGTGCGTATATTTCTGTATTGTTCAGGTGAAAGCCCCCAACGTCATTTTTTTTAACCATCATGTTATTGATTGTTATTTGGCAGCATGTCACACCTTTCAATGTTTATAAATTGCTATGTGATACTAGTATAAATTTGAAAGTACAATATTCTTGAAAATCTGATTAGCTTTTCTGCTTTTATTTATCTCTTTTTTTGTCTGTTTCAACTCTTTTTAATTAGATATTAGATTTAATCTGTTACAAATATTGATGAGAGAGAGAGAGAGAGAGAGAGAGAGAGAGAGAGAGAGAGAGAGAGAGAGTTATTATTCGTATCTCTTGAGGAGATGTGTATAATTGCAAATGATTAATGTTAAGCCAATTATTACATAATGTATTTTAATATTTTTTGGGCGATTGAGTTTTTGTTCTAAATATTATTTATTTAGACTGCCATTTTTAATCAAATACTTCCGTTTTCCGATCAGTATAAAATTAAATAGAAGGCCTAGAAAGAGACAAACGCATCGACATACATGCTGATTAGTGTGTAAGTGAAAGAGAAGACGTACGAATGAATGAAAGAACGAACACAATATCGAGCAAACAATAAATCAATGTAGAAAAAAAGAGACAAGCATGCTAATTACAAAATATTGGAATTTACAAGTCGATGCTAAAAGAATAGAAGATTAATAAATGAGGATTTAAAAAGTATAATAATTTATTTTTATTTAAGAAATATACACTTATGTTAGAAGTGGGGAGGGGGTGGGGTGGGGCTGGGTGGGGTGGGGGTTCAAGAGTTTTAACCATATTTAAACCAGGAAGGAAAATGCAGATAATATGGTCAAAAAAACGAGAATGAACAGGTGTTACATTTTAAAATCTGGTTTTTTAAAAAATATTTCTTGCTTGTATTCGCATGAGGGATAAAAACATTTTATTTTGTAGGTGGCCTCGCCCGCACATAATATAATATAGTAATATAGCTGACAAGCTTCTGATCTTTCTTAATTGAATTGCTTAGAGACAATAAATCAAGACCGCATTTGGTTTAATCAACTATTCTGGTGTTTAAATTATCCGTTGTTTTTTTTGTTGTACACACTGATATGAGTTGATCACACAAGTCAAATAGATTCTTTCATGTTTGTCAACTGACAAGATAAATATCCGTCTTGGTTAAAAATACCTTCGGTAAATCAATACTTGTTTATCTGTGTTTGATTGGTTTGGCGTTTACGGCATATCAACAAAAGCAGTTTACTTAGCGACGAGGTAAAGTGCCCTGACCAATGACCCACCGCTTTAGCGTGATGTTATCGTATGACAGACACGATGCCGCACCCTGCCACCGTGCTTTATGTGATAAATCGAGTATTATCAATTATATTTGTTATATAAAGTAAAATTAACAGAATTAATGCAGAAACAGAGCAGAAACATTAATACCTGATAATAGAGCGACATATGCGGATATTATCAATGAGCAATAATCATACAAAATCTCAACTGCTTCAAACACCAAAGATACTACAAACACCATAAATACTTACCGTACACCGAAAATAAATATGAATTGTGTTACAAGCTGCATAATCACAAATTAATTTGAGTGTGTTCATTATTTTGTAACAGATTTAGCAAAATGCCAAGAAGAAAAAATAGTCTAGGATCCATACATTAAAAAAAATGGACGAATACACGGAAAAGGAATAAAAAAGAGTAGATCAATTAGAAAGGAAGAAATTCATAAAACGTTCTGCTGATTGTTGGTATCCTTTATGTTATTTACGACTTGATTACATCGAAAAGCAAACTGTACTACTAGAATCTAAAATGAATTGGCGCACAAGAACACGGATAATCTGCCACAACCAGATAGTAACTTTGTGCAATAGATGTTTCATAGTTTGTGTAGGTTAAATATCGTTTGAAAACAATATAGCGAGTATTGTTAGTATCCGCTATGCAACATTAAAACAGTCTTGACAATTTCATGAATTGTGTTGTTACATACATTGGTAAGCTATACACAGGTCAACTTTTTGAATTCTTTTTTATAGTTTTTCTTTAAAATGCAACTAATGTCACAGTGTGCTATGCAGTATTTGATTTGAACACGGATTGCTGCCGCACAAAATAGCTCAGTAGATTAAATACATCAAGTCTAGTGGTTCCTTTTCTCCAAAGAGTCGTGGTGTCCGAAACCATTATCCACAGTATATGCAACATTTTATGTTCCTTTACAGCTTTAGTTTTTCAGGTCGGTGTTATCATTCCAGCCATATGTCTATCTTAATTTGTGTAGATAATATCGATATCGAGTAAAGACATTACAATTTGAAAAGAAAACTAATTATCTTTATTAAATTAATTAATTGACGTAATCATGTTTAATGTCATTAAAACCATGCAGAATTTTTTGATTATTCTCATTTAACAATGTGTACCCATTAACAATGAATTTAAACGAATCTTTATGGTTTTTACATTTTGATTCTGAATATTATGCATATGTCCGTTCATCCTTCCTACCAGTGACATTGTATAGGCAAGAAACACTGCACGTGTCAGTATTATCGAATCAACCAGCCCAGAATTTGAATTGCTGCACCTTCAGGAAGAGATAAATGTTGAGGTTGGTGCATGTACATAATCAGTAACATGATTGGATGAACGTGTTTAGATCATTGGGATTGTCGGACAAGAAGTCAAAATAACGCAGATACACTAAACAAATAATTACAACGATATTTAAGTCTTAAGCAGTCAACATGAGTTCATGCGAACTTTACACTTGTAACAATTACAGCTTTGACCGCTCCTGTTGAGCGATCGCAAACTTATTTATCACTTTATCTGCTGCAGATTTATCTGAAATACAGCCAATTAAAAAAAGAAGCTGAACGAAAACATTCTAGTAATGTAAAAGGCACGCACATTACACATTACACACATTACGCAAAGAACAAAATAATAAAAGACACATATTATAAAAAAGTACAAACACTGACGTTAGAAATCCGAATCCATATTAATCAAGCAGACTAGAACAAATCAATCAGATTACTAATATAACGGTAATGAGATGCATTAAAGACCAAACCTATGAACGAATAAATTATAAAGTACTGAAAGACTGAGTTATATGCATAACTAAACAACTTATTATCAGGTAAGTTTTTTCTTAAGGATCATACAAAATTTAGAGATTGAACATAAAAGTAAAATTGTTAAAATCCGCTGTATTAAAATTTAATTTAAAATTAATTATAATTATTTGAGATCTTTGTAGTTTCAAACACTTATCGTACCTGAGACTGAAATGGGAAGTTTTTATTTTGGAAAGGTTAAAGACACATCTAGGGACCTTATATACCATATAAGGTCATATAACTTGATGTTGTTGTTATTGTTGTTGTTTGCGGTTTTAAGCCATTTTTTTCAGCGCATGATAAGCTATAGATGGCAGTCATTATAACTGGTGGAGGAAGAACCCGAGAAAACATCGGTAAAAACCGCCGACCCACGTGACTCTACTGGCAAGCGTTTTCATATACCAATACTGGCCGACCGAGCCCCGAGACTCGAACTCAGTCAGACGAAGATGAGATGGCAGTGAATGGAAAAGACTAGTGTTTTAGACCCGGCCCCCTATAAATGATGTCGGGTTAACTCTAGCGTATGTAATTCTGTCCCTGTAAGCAACTAATCTTGGGAGCTGGTGTAGTTTTCAGTAATGATTCGGATGGTTCGTAGTCGTTGCTGATGTTGTTGCTGACGATGATGTCGCCTTTGTTTATGCCGTTTAAGGGTTGTTTTTAATTTTAGAGATACTATTTTTTTTAAAATGGTTCCAACCTGAAGAACAGTTGTTTAAGTTTAAAAACGGTTGTTAAATATGTTTGTTCAAGTTTAAAGGGCGATTTTTAAGTTTAAGGACGGAATTTTGAAGTTAAATTATCTTTGCTAAAATAGAAAGGAACAAAATAGTGAAATAGAGTCAATATCCCATAGGTACCAATGTCTTTAATAATATTTGATTAACAAGAAGGAATTTCACATATCTTTCGGAAATTTTCGACACAATTGCTATAAAGTTATATATGGATTTCCATAAGTTAGGAATGTACTTCCATGCTGTCAGTCACAGTCGTCATAGTTGATTTAAATTCAACCCTTCCACCTCCTGAAATTGAGAGAGAAGAGAAAACCTATTGTATTGTTTGTCACAAATAGCTTGGAACATTCCTGGTTAGCATTCTATTTCGGGCTAATTGATCGACCAGAAAGATATATGACTGTGTTTCAATACACACTAACGATTTTACATTCTTGCGTGTACGCAAGATGCTCTATCATCATTTATTAGGTTGTACAGTGTTTTTACAGTGTTAAAGAAATACGATTGTTGAGGATAGTAAATATTATGGTCTCAGGCACATTCATGGACATCTTTGCTAGCCAAGGTTACGATATATTAACTATATCTACATCTTGGCAGATCGAGCAGATATTTCGATGATTTGTCCAAGCGACATATATTGGATTTCAAGAGTTGCTTCCCTTAGTAAATGAAGATGAAGATAGTAAATAGTAGCGTCTCAAGCACATTCGTGGAGTATTCTTGTAATACTAATTAGCCAGGTTCCCATGTACTGTTGTTATATTCGTGTTTCGTCGCGGTACCAATCAGGGTTAAATAATGTACCACTAGACTTTGAGTTTAGTTTCTTTCCAATCATTGAGCATATAAATTTCACAAATATTTGCATGATTCCTGCTAAACCATTCAATTTTACTAGTATTATAAAGTTTTATTATATATTTGTCATCGGCAATTAACCTTCTGCAATAAATTTAATTGATTTAAATTTTGTGATAAATTACACTAAAGACTGAGTACAACTGGAAGTAGCATACACTACATGTTCTCACCAAAGAAGCATTACTTAGAGACAAATACATACATTTACTAATAGTTTCAAAAAAATTAATGTAAATATTAAAGGACACTTTCATTAAGGTACAAGCACATACCAAAATAGTTCCATGTACAATTTACCGGTAATTGAAGAGCCGGTTAACAAAGGACACCTCATATGCTACAGAGACGAGGATAGCTCCAGGAGAAAATATGCCACACGCGTATATTTTTTTTATTATTTCAACAGATTGATTGAAAACATTTCATGCAGCGATCAGGTTCCCTTACTGTGCATTAATGAGAGTGCCTCTAGGACATGGATGGGCGTGTCTTTGCAAAGTACTGGCTTTTCCATCAAGGTTAGGCAGCGATATTAATAACGTTGAAGGTAAGTTTCAAAACCATAATGAAATTACTACAGTAAGCATATTTAGCAGAGAAAATGGCATTAACCCGCCAAGCATCAGGAAGAAAGGACTAATAAAAAAAATGGCAATTTGCCCTTAATAGGGCTGGAATTCCTCTATTTGAAAGGTGCCACGGCGTCCCTCCCTCTCCACTATTTGGGCGGCGGTTTTTTCCTCTTCCCGGGTTATTCTAGGGAAGTATAACCCGTGCCTGGTGGCAATGTAGGCCGCTGCGTCAGAGAGGTGGTGGAAGGGCCGTTCTTCGAAGGCGTCATAGTAGTAGCTAGTTAGGGACGCCGTGGCACCTTTCAAATAGAGGAATTCCAGCCCTATTAAGGGCAAATTGCCATTGGAACAATGAGTATACGATTATCAGAAGAAGAGCGTAAGGATCTAGCTGGTGTGTACACATGGGTGAGGCTGGATAGGTATGTTGGACTGGAGTCTGTCATTGAAACAAAGCACAGAGAACAACTTTTGTGTTTGATTCTGTATCGAATTGATAGCCAGTGTAGGGTACAGAGCAGTGGTGAGGCGTGCTCTGATCGAGGTACTCTAAAGATGATCCGTGCAGCTGTGTTTTGAACGTTTTGAAGTTTCTGGAGTAAATATTGTGATGAACCAGACAGAATTGAGTTACAATAGTCCAGTCTTGAAAGTACAAATGAACACACAAGTGTTTTCGTGGCATCAACTGAAAGACATTTACGAATGGAACTGATGCGTCTCAATTCAAGATATGCAGCCTTGCATATGTTCATGTCATGTTGGTGTAATGTGAGAGTACTGTCTAGAGTAACACCTAGATTCCGTACTGACTGTGAGAATTTAATGTTGGTGTTGCTGATATTTATTGTCTGAGGTAAAGGATGTGAATGAGAAAGTCTTTGTGTTGTGATCAGAATAGCCTCAGTTTTATCATCATTCATCTGCAGCTTGTTACATGTCATCCATGATTTCACATCAGAAATGCACTTCTCTACTCCATGAATGGTAGCATCAACTTCAGTTGGGTGGCTAGACTTGTATATTTGGGTGTCATCAGCGTACAATTGGTGCGACACTGGGTGATGATCTATGACACTTGAGAGCGGCTGAGTGTACAGAATGAAGACAAAAGGTCCAAGAACAGATCCCTGTGGAACACCACAACTTACGTCTTCTGGGCTGGAGTGTATTCCATTTGCAGATATAATTTGTGTCCTGTTGACTAAGTAGGACTTGAACCACTGTAAGGCTATATTCTGAATGCCAAATACCTGCTGGAGACGGTGAAGTAATATATCATGGTCTATTGTGTCAAATGCTGCAGATAAATCCAGGAGAGTGAGGATTGTAATCTTTCCACTATCCAAAGCCGAGAGAATGTCACTAAATACTTTCAGAAGAGTAGTTTCCGTACTGTGGCAAGGGCGATATGCAGACTGTACATTGCTAAAAAGACTATTTGAATTTAAATGAGATACAAGTTGGGTTAGAACAACCTTTTCTAAGATTTTTGACATGAAAGGGAGATTTGAAACTGGGCGGTAGTTCTTTAAATCGTTATGGTCCAGTGTTGGTTTCTTCAGCAGTGGCTTTACGATGGCAGTTTTGAAAAATGATGGGAATTCCCCAGATGAGAGAGAGATATTAATAACATCAGTTAATGAAGGCAATATTTGTTCTACGCACTCAAGCAGCAGTGATGTCGGAATTGGATCAAGTTCACAAGACTTTGGTGCACGTTTGTTCACGATTGTCCATACTAACTCTATAGAAACAGGTTCAAATGCTCCTAACGGTTGTCGCTGAAATTCTGCATCATACCTGTATGGTGACGAAACAGTTGAAATTGTGTTATCAAGCGAATCTCTAAAGGTTTGAACTTTGTCATTGAAGAAATATGCAAATTGGTCTGGTAGGTCTAGTGGAGAGAAGGTCGTTGGAAGTGGTATACATTTGTTGCTTGACATTAGTTTGTTAGTTATCTCGAAGAGCTCTTTGCAGCTGGAACTCTCCGTGATCTTAGTACTGTAGTTGGATGATTTGGCTAAAATGACTATGTTTGTGACGTTCTTCTTAGCGGCTTCGTAGATTTGTTTATGAATGGTGAGTCTGGTGGAAAGCCAAAGCCTCTCTGCTTTTCGGCGATGTCTTTTATCAGTGCGAAGCTGATCCCTAACACTGCTATACCAAGGAGAACACTTTTTTATTGATACTCTGCATTTGGTGGCTGGGGCATGTTTTTCAAGCAATGAACGCATGCAGTTATCAAGTTGTTCCGCTGTTGGATGAACACGACAAAGATCCGAATGGTCTTTCAGAATCCATCGTAAATGATCATTTGGTATGAGATTGAGATGAATAACTTCAGGTAGCGAAGGACTACCGTTTTAGTCGATGGAGGCCTTTTGTACCCACATAACCATATCAAGAGTCGAAACAAAAGATCACAAATAGATGAATAGAGTGTGGAAGGTGTTTAGGCGACTTTCTTTTCCTGAAGACCGATATGCTTTGGTCGAACTAAGGAACACTGCGCTGCCAAACTAGAGCCTTGCCCAAGCTTATTACAAAGAAAGCTCTAAAGGAATGAGATGATGAAGATTTGTGTTAAGCTCGAGCTATGTATTGACATCGACAAGCATCTGTTAGCTTAGAACGGTCTTCGATGGTAAATCAGCGATACACGAAAGTAAAGACCATGAAGTCAAACAGCTGGATAACCAACCTTGATTCTAACAACTTTAAGGGCAGGACATGATAAACTCTATCATCTGACAGTTTTAAGTGAATCGACTTGTCTGCACATGATCTTGAAACAATAGCTTAGAATGTACCCAACAACTAGTGCGAATATAAGCTTGATAGTAATTATTTAAATTTGTGCAAGATCGTATCAATTCACATGCAGCCCGTTAGTCCTTAGGACAACATACTGAATTATTTCGTTGCAACTATTATTACTGGACATGATCAACTGTACATTCTTAAATTATTTTGAGTGCTATGAATTATCATTTTATTGAAAGACACGTTCGACTTCAGCCCCTACTGGAGAATACAGGGTTCAAGCAGTCAACAAATTACAGGGGCTAGTGAAACTGAAGCGTTTTTGAGGATTCCCTAAGCTTTAGATGCACTGATATGTCGTAAATCTGTTGTGTTTCTATGAATGTCAACTCAGAGAGAGAGAGAGAGAGAGAGAGAGAGAGAGAGAGAGAGAGAGAGAGAGAGAGAGAGAGAGATATTTAACAAGCAATATTGTTATTATAATGAAGTAGTCTCATAAATGTGTATGCAGAAACAAGACATATTTTCAGTTTACTTGGCAACTGATTGGGTGTTCTCTGATTTAAAGTACACAATCTGTTTCTGTTGTTGTTTTGTTGTTGTTGTTGTTATTGTTGTTGTTCTTCTTCGCCAACAAATTCCAGGGGCTAGTGAAACTGAAGCGATTTTTTAGGATTCCCTAAGCTTTAGATGCACTGATGTGTCGTAAATCTGTTGTGTTTCAATGAATCTCAAATCAAAATGTGCCAGATTATATCTATACTCGCATCACTGGGTGGCTAGCTAAGACCAATTAATAGAACAATTTATTTGTGGTTTAAGTCGAACAGCTAATATCTCCTGAGTGCCCGGAAGACTCTCTGTTGTACCTCCATAATCAAGACCATAATACGGTATTGGCACAACCTAACTAATACATTTTAAATCAAGACAAAAGCTGAACATTCATTATATGCTTACATTGGATGGCTTCAAAACTAATGTTCATATCAGTGTAATATTTTTTAAGCGTATTGAATCACTTTCGTCAGATCAAAACTTTGGTGAGTACATTTCCGGCTCATTAGTAAGGTGCGTACATAATGTTGTAAACTTCCTGGTTTTAGCTAGAGGAGTAAATATCTAACTGGATGTATATCATAGTGATTTGATCATTAAGTATTCGAAAAATATTGACTTAAAGGTAAATAGTTTTACATGACTGAGTGGCAGCACCTTACTGCGCAACCTTTTTAGATTAAGGGAATTAACTCGATTAGGCAGTTATTACATTTACTAGTCAATAATGTCCCTTGGGATGTGGAAATGTCTGTAGTCAGAGAGAGAGAGAGAGAGAGAGAGAGAGAGAGAGAGAGAGAGAGAGAGAGAGGTGGTGATGAATTTATTCATTAGCGTGGTTCTTGTGCTGTTTTTTTCATTTGCCTTGCATTGAATTTCCTGTATAATTCTTTAGTCGTCAGAATGAAACTGCACAACAATCATCCCTTTAAGGTATCTATGTGATGATATAAGTCTTCAACGTGTCCTCTATGTAACGGCTCTGGGACATAAGAGACGAAAATAGTAATGGATGTTTTAAGTAATAAACTACAAAAAAAATATTTTCTAGATCTCTTTTCTTCCTTAATTCTTATACAACACATAATTAAATAAATTCATGGAGAAATGTCTAGGCATGCAAAGTGAATAGCTTTCATTACATCCAGTACTTTTTTTACATCCAATAATCTATTACATAAAGTACTCTAAACGAAACAGTCAGATCTGAGCATTGGTGCAGATATTAAAACCCAGTTATAACTATCGAACACTACATTTTGCATGACCATCAATAAGTATTCCACTATCCGGTGCCCAGTGGTCTACTTTTCAACACCTAGTAATGTACTATTCAACACGCCTTTCGGAGTAACCATCACTCACTTATTGGAAGATTCTGTGTAAAATAAAAAACAAACAACATCCATAGGTTGAATATATGGGTTCTATATGGTCTCTAACGGGAATGACATCATACCGTTTTATGATATCTAACTGAAATTAACAGTATGTCATAGGTTTAACATGTGTTGGTCAAAATTGTCTATAAATGGAATTTAACATTACGCCTTTAGTCAAAATTAGTTAAAATTATGATTCTCTATTGACACAATCGAAAAGAACATGCTAAACAAAGACACTTGGACTAGCTATCCAGTACACGAGAGAGAGAGAGAGAGAGAGAGAGAGAGAGAGAGAGAGAGAGAGAGAAGAAAAAAAAAAAAGAAAAAAAAAAGAAAGTTTACTTGCCAACTGATTGGGTGTTCTCCGATGTAAAGTACACAATCTGTTTCCGTTGTTGTTTTGTTGTTGTTATTGTTGTTCATCTTCTTCTTTCTCTATCAGTAGCTAAAATATCATAGAGTTCCTTTTTCCTCTCATGTATTTTATATTTGGCGACTTATACGTGTGAGTTATATTCTAAAAGAATGTATTTACTATTTGTAATGTCAATGTTTACAGTTTTTAGCTGACTTATGTGACTTAATTAATATATAATATTGAACAGTCAAAAAGCAATCTTTCTAAAAATGTAACGCATGTACATAACAATTGGACTTTCATATTTGGAATGTAAAGATTTTCTGATAATACGAAGGACTAACTATTGCAGTGTATCATTTCTAAATTGCAGAAGAGTACACTAGAATGGCCCTTCTATGCAGGTTTGATGAACGTGATCAGGTGTGTCGTTTCACTCAAAAAAGATTGCAAGCCTTAGGCCATTTCTTTTATTTGTACGTGTTATTTCCTCATTCTCGTATATTTTCTAGATGGGTCATATGACCCAGATTAAATGAAATGTGCAGATGTCTAATTTAAACTATATGAAGAGGAGACCTGGGCTTTACAAGTAAGATCCTTTGGATGTGTTGTCCGTCCTTTTTACTGTGTTGTCTGTCCTTTTGATTGTGTTGTCTATCCTTTAGATTGTCTGATCCGTTCTTTTGATTGTTTTGTCCTTCCTTTTGATTGTGTTGTCCGTCCTTTGATTGTGTTGTTCTTCGTTTTGATTGTGTTGTCCGTCCTTTTGATTGTGTTTTCCTTCCTTCGTACTTTTGATTGATCTGTCCATCATTTTGATTGTGTTATCCGCCTTTTCGAGTAGGTTGTCCATACTTTTGGCTGTATTGTCCATCAGTAGAGAGTTAATTAATTAGTAACTACTTTAATTAATTTTATTTTAATTTTGAATCTTTGTCTTCATTTTTTGTGTGTTTATTTTGTGGCGACTTATACACGGGAAATTCAATATGGGTGGATGTATATCACATCAACAATTTCGTAGGTTATATTTTATATTTGTAAAGTGTCATGCCCAAGACTTGCTCATACAATTATTTGAATCAAGCACCCAACTCTCAAGACACAAGTTCAACAAGGAGTCTTTTTTTGTAAATCATAATACATGCAAATTCGACCCTCCCCAATGTCCTTTCACCGGGTATCATATTCTACGTCGTTATTACCTCATATCATCTCTGAAACTAGATTAGAGTTAATGGCTATCACCATCTGGTTCATATATGTACATTTTTCTTATTTCTTATTTGTTTAAAACGCTGTTATAGCAACAAACTTAGAACAGTAGTGCAGTGTAGGTATTCCAAAAACTGAATAAATCATTAAATTGACTCAGTCAATTCCATGATTGTACACGTAGTCGAAATATACATGTGATGGGACGGCGTTTTTCGGATAAAAGAAAGACGTCAGCTACGTTTTGTTCTAACAGGACAGATATAAACTATGAACGAAATTACATTGTATTGAGGGAGAAAGAGAATGAACTTAAAGTCCAGAATTTGATATAGTGTGCAACCAACAATGTTGCAACTTCACTTGTTAACCACGATCGGCGGATATACCCACTCCATTGGTAGAGTCACCACTCATCTTGTCAACATGTCATTAGAAGGTTACTCTATTGCCACTCCGGTTTTTAACACATCATTAGAAAATTAATTTATTGCCACTATGGTTTTAAACACATACCTGGAAGATTTGTCTATTGCCACTCCGTTTTCAACGGATCACAAGAAGATTACTCTGTCGCCAGTCCCAGTTTCAAAACATCATTAGAAAAATACTCTGTTGCCGCTTAAGTTTTCAACACATCATTAGAATATTACTTAGTTGCCATTCCCTTATTCAAAATATCATTAGAAAATTACGCTGTTTCCTCTTCGTTTTTCAACACATCATTCGAAAACTACTCTGTTACAACTCCAGTTTCTACGCATCATTAGAAAGTTACCCTATCGCTACTACGCTTTTCATCACGTCATTAGAACGTTATTCTATTGCCAGTCTAGTTCGCAACATTTCATCAGTAAGTCTAATCATTTGTCACTCCGGTTTTCAACACACCTTCATAAGATTACTCTGTTGCCACTCCGGTTTTCAAAACGTCGTTAGAAGATTGATTTGTTGCCACTTTCATTTTCAATATATCATTAGAAAAATTCTCTGTTGCCACTCCAGTTTTGAACACATTATTAGAAAATTATTCTATTGACACTCCGATTTCAACGCATCATTAGAAGATTTATCACCAGCCAATAGCTTGCTCATGTGAGCCCATTTTAGATGTTATCGTAAAAGTGCACATGGAAAATTTAAGTTGAAACAGGCACATTTATTTCGTTGGACACAGTCTGCACTGGAAATAGGAATTTCAATATTCTCCTAAATATAGAAATACTCTAAAAGGCTACACAATGCAACTTGAAGGCAAAATATTCGGGTTATGCCTAAACTGCAAATTGGTCACAAGAAGGATTAAAACAGTACAATCAATCATGGAGGCATAAATAGCAGGGTCTTTTCTAACATACTTGCCAACTTTGTGTCTTTCGTAAAGAATTAATTCTGTAAATAATGATCGGACAACATTCTGTCAATATAAAGTCAGTGATAATTGATGAGTTCGGATGACCAATTTCTTGCTGTTCACCAATGCAGTGACCAATCAATCAATACAGTTTTACGATCTGTTTTATAATCTTTTCAAGGCAAAATGTTTAATACGTATTTGTGGGCATTCTTTCGTTGACTATGTCCACATTTTGCTTCAATATATACACATATTTCTTTCTGTTTCAGTCATGTTGAATCTAAGAACGGGCTTGTTTGTATTACTTCTTCTTAGCTTCATCATGGTTACGATCGCAGCAAATGGAAACTTTTACATATCACCATATCCTATTGGCTACAAGACAGTCGTTTACCCAGCAGGATGGAGAGTTACGGGTATTTTTGAAAACGGCATGTCCTCTGGTAAGTTTATAAATCATACAAAATTGAGAATCGATGTGTTGCGGATATATTTCTTTGTTTTTTCACTCACTTTTTTTTTCATCTCCATCTTCATCGTCGCCGTCATATAATTAGAATTGACTTTTACAGTCATTACACTTGTCTTCTTAATGTGTATCTTTTTCTATAATTTCGGGGAATTGTAAACAACAGGATACAACTGATTAGAGCAAATACATTTTCTATGAAAGAAATGGCAGGGTTCAACGTTCGAAAAAGAAGGCATTCTTCTGAAATGTACTAGATATGATAACGATTCTTTTCTATTTTTCTTTTTTCTTGCTATCTGTAATTGTACAATCAATTATTTGCCATATTTTATTTTATGGTTCAGCAGCAGAGGGGGTGAACAAACCATTTTGCTGGATCGTTATTTCTGAAAAAAAGCTTCCTACGAAGGTGTAAACAAATAAGGTCACTAACGCCAAACCGAAGCCTATAACTAAATGAGAGTTTCTTTAATTGGGTTAATTTATTTTGTTACTTAATCCTGTCGTTTCTTTTCTCCTTCACATTTTGTATGTTCGTTCCTTTACCCATAGGACGTTTCATTGAGATCGTTTTCTTTCTCTCTGCTTCTGTAATTAGATCTCAGAACCAAAGATTTTGTCAAGACCTATACGATATCTTGAATTTGAATAATGTAAATTTATCGTTATAGACCAGTGTGGAGTAGCTTGCGTACGTGAAACGAAGTTTTAAAACGGAGTTATATCCATATCGCATGAACTGCAAGTCTGTTGAATATTTCTAGGTGTATGTGTATCAACTCCATTAAATACAGTTAAAATATTACACTTATCTCTGATCACTTGAGGTAACATAAATTAGATCAGTAGTTTTATGTCTACCTCGAAAACATATCCGAGCTGGATTTAATTGTTTGTCCGGCATTACATCATCGTAGACAACCAAATTATATATAAATCGATTCAGTTCATCAATACTCAGCGCTACATCAATATCGGTGATAAAATTAATAATATCATCATCTTGTTAATTTAATAATTTTGCGTTTTCATTAAAATCTTTAAGCCCATAATATCATCTCCGATCATCAACTTACGGAGCTACTAAATATACCTTATCCCATTTGAGCCATTTTATTATCATATTAAATAATAGTCATGTCTTTCCACTTGAAGACGGACCTATTATTATAATTCTAATATAATTCGGTAGCGCTGGATGATGTTTGACAGGTTCTTGTTTCGTGTCGCTGACAAATCATTTACAAACATATTATAAATACATGGTATTAATATTGTTTACGTTGTAGAGTTAAAACTCCAACTGCTAATTTAGACACATTTACAAAAAGAAAACATTGAATGCGGCGGAAAATGCACAATATGTAACAAGCCATTTGTGTTCTATTTTACTTAAAATTCAATATAAAAATGGTGGTAATATTGCTACATATATGTCAGAATTTCCAGGAATGCCATCGGCTAAATACCCAGGAAAATAACATCTTCCTGTATATAATTAGTGTGATCCTGGAACCTGACTTATTATTTGACTTGACTAACGAGATTAACCAAAACCTGGAGAGTATCCAGTAAATCGTATTGATCAAGCATGTCATTTTCATGATGTAGCGTATACAAAATGATTTATAACAACGACAAATTGCAGATGTGAAGTTGATTCTTGCGTTGAATTCCATAAAAACGGATCTTACAAATAATCATTAGCAAATTGGTTTATAAGATCTGCGATGGAAGTTTAACTAGTGGATGGAAATGGAATCTCTATGACCCGTTATTAATCAACAGATTATAGATTAAACAAATTAGTTTATTATAGCTCAAGGGGATATTGGAGAGGTAGAGCCGCGATTAGTCAACTCGCTGATGCAGCAAATGTTACACGATTTCTAGCTGAAAATTGGTAAGCATGACAGGCAATATGGAACAATTGTATATCACCACCTAATCAAATGCATAACGCACAGTTAAATGTCAGTATTCCTAATAAAGTTCATCAGGCAGATATTTTGTTTTACCACATGATACTATTAAAATTGGTAGACGCCAATATACATACCAATACGCGTTGACTGTCTTTGATGTTGCAAGTATATACAAAGAGGCAGGGCCGTTATTAAATACAACGGCTGCTGCAACGCAATGAGTATCTGAATCCGAAGTGTTATCGAGAATAATGATAACGGTTCCAACTTTATTGTGTTCGATAGGTAATTGTTTTATTTAAAACTTTTCAAAAACATTAATTAAATAAAAATTCGACATTGGAAGTATCATAAAGTGTTCCAGGTAATCTCAGGATTGTGGAGCCTTGGACCCTTCCCTCTTTTAAAAATCCTTGTCCAGTTGCTTTCTTTAATGCCATTTCATCAGCGGGTCCGACTACACCTAACGCATCTGATTTTGAAACAGCTGGTACAATAGCTGCTATTAGTGCAGGTATAACTGCTAGACATGGAAATATACCACCTGTTATTATTGAATCTTTATTAGAACTCAGAAGTAGATGAAGTTGAACTCCTGTTTTTAATTCTAAGGTTTGATAAAATGCTTAAGCTGAGTGTTGGTTAATGACTGTTTGTTTTTGGACCACCACTAGAAATGTGATCTTTCTTCAATGTTACTTTTATTTCACACTTTTTTGCAATTTTTGATTGTAAGTTTGTTTTACCTGATCATGAGTCAAGTTAACCTTAACGTAAGTAACTATATGACATAATAACATTAGCTATTTAATTACATGTTCCCTACTGGGGCATCAATGACTCCCATACTTCCACCAGCATACGAATAATATTGATAATCGCGTATACATTCATCATTTAGAACTGGCATGTCTATGACGAATGCTGGATCGGATTTAAACATTTTATTATAATTACAATCTTTCATCGTGAAGACCACTCCCTGCTATTATACTTGTATTTATATATTGTTCTGCTTCACCAGCCAACTCTGCTAGTTTCTGATTTAAAGCTTGATTTATTACATTACTGATATTTGTAGGCAGCACTTTATTGACGGGTACTTTTACTGGTAACGGTGGCTGTGGTTTTCGTCGTGTTAATCGTGCAAGTCTCTCCTTTTTTCGTAAAAATGCTTTACTGGCAACATTACCAATAACATCATGAGCTTTATCATGAACAAAATCAATAGTTTTTACTCCAAAATGGTTTTCAATTGGTGATGCTTTTGGAGCTGTTCTTCTAGGAAATCTGGAACAAAATCAATGGTAATTGCTTTGTAATCTGTCGTCTGTTATTTTATGGTACATTCTTTATGATGAAGTGATACATGAGTCTATAAACCTTTATTTTACTACCGAAGCAATATATGTATGTATGTACGTACGTATGTATATATGTAGGTCGGTATATATATATATATATATATATATATATATATATATATATATATATGTGTGTGTGTGTGTGTGTGTGTGTGTGTGTGTGTGTCTTTGATGCACATATACCAAGAAAACACAAATAGAAAATGATTTAACAACATGTTTAACATGTAAAGAAATCCGCTTGCTTGGTTGAAATACATCAACTTCTTGTTTTACGTAAACTTATATATATGTCTTTGAAATTTTTTTGTGAGTGGTTAATTGGCAATAGTCTATGTTATAATCCTTCAATACATTCGCATATTGTATATTGTTTGAATAAAATATTACTTAAAAGTGTATTAAATTATTTTAACATTTTCAGTTGCTTTCATCATTTTGCTGTTTTTCCTTTTTCAAGGAATAATTTGATAAAGTTAGAGTACCCGGTAAGTAATTTTTGAGAAGCACGTATTTCAGTTTCTTGCTTATTCATCTTTTAGTTGTTTTGTTAGATTAGTGCAGGGAGAGGATTTATCACCTCTCCTTATGCCATTATTTATCAAAGATTTAGAATTTCAGCTTTAATCCAATATTCTTGTCAAATTTTATTTTACCAGTAACTTGGCTTTAATGCTATTTTATGATTACTCATTTGATAAGCTTCCTTGTTGTTGTTGCGAATGGAAATTATAAGATAAAACTAATATTGTACATGAAAAGAGAGTGTTTGAAAGAAAATATAAGTTCATATATAGAATTATATATTATATTTTAAATGAGCTTAGGGTATCATGACTGAGTTTTTAATTATACAAGTAGATTACGTACCGCACATCAAGGACTTTTCGGAAATGGTTAAAAGCATAGAAGGCTATTTAAGGAGACCTATGAAAAAATCATATGTAAATTCTAACATTTATAATATGTTAAGGATCGTTAATTAAGGAGCAGAGGTGTGTATTTTCATTTAGCAACATGTATATAGAGAGAGAGTACAAGCAATATTTGCAAACAGTTACTTATTATTTTAGATGTAAATCACCAGCACCAGGAATTGGGAAAAACGTTATTTTAAACTCGTCCAGAACTATCAATATTTGGTTTATTATATTGAATACTAAAATAACTTATATTAAGAACAGTTGTTATTCTGTTTATATAATGTTTTTAAGCAGCTAATATACAAACATGAAAACATTTTTGAAATTTACAGCAAATTTGTACAGAGTGCTTTTACAAATATATTGTACAAATATAATAAATATACTTTTATTCAAATTTGCACAGCGAGCTTGTACAAATATAGTGTACAAATACAATAAAGACACTTTTTTTGTTAGAAACATTCTTGCGTTGATTAATGCAGTAACATTGTTGATGTAGGTGTTTGTATAAATATCACAAAACCGTCACATCCCACAGCGTTAAACGCGTAACGTCTTTAAACGAAAAGTTCTTAATGTTTGTGAGTTTACTTGTATCGAGTTCGGTTTTTATTTTTGTTCATTGCTGAATTCAAAAGTGAAGTTTTGAACTTGGCCTTCACCCTAAGGTTGATAGTCACTTGATTTCGGTTTATAATAGACACTCATCAATGCCCGATATATGCATACTTTTCAAACACGATTATGGTCGTGTTGAGAGTTAGAATAGCGAATACACAATGTTATTACCATATTTACCCATATAGTTTCCTACAAATGTGCCTCTTTATTGTAGAGTGTAAAATGCACACATTGTATGCTTGACAGACTATCTTGCGGCAAGAGTTCATGTATTTTCAGCCCTTAATAATTTGCAAGACTCATGTTATAAACTAATTTAGAAAGGTTAGTACTTGAAGCCTACTTGCTGTTGTTCGGAGCACATTTGTCGCCAGTATTATTGCGCCTCCATTTTGACTAAACAAATGTATACTAGAGTGTCTGCCATCTTTATAAATTTTAAGATATATACATCATGATACAGATTTGACTAACATATATGAAATCTCTCTAAATTCTAAATGAAAGTAATTCCAAACATTTGTCTCCACTGTAGTGACGTAATTTGTCTCCAATTGGTATCAAGAGGATATTTGCTTGAAACGGTGGAATATGGGATATATTTCATCAGGAACGGCCTTAGCAAACGCTGGGCACCATTATTTACCATTTCGGCAAAGCCGGCTGAATTTACGCGCGGGGCCATCTTTAAGCACATCCTTTGGAATATATTTTGCAACAAGTTTTATATGACATTGAACTTAACATTTTGTCTTCTATCGTTTTAAAACTAATTTATTTTTAGATATCTTTTTAAATATTACTGACGCGCGTAGCCCCAATGAGCGCGGCGTCCGATTGGACCAAATCAATCCAATCGGCGAGAGACTGGCCCTGTGTTTCATTGAGTAGGTTAAAAACTCGGTATTTGAACGAGTAGCAAATCCGTGAGTGAAAATACTCAAGTAATTCACCCACGAGATGTAATATATCCCTTATTAAAATTTTCGTTTTACTTTATGCACACACGTATTAACGTACTGGCATGCAAGATGGTCTATGTGCGTGCCACCAACATTAACAGTTTATCATGACTTTATATTTTGTCGTCGTTACACATGTCCGCAGCCAGTGATTGAATGAGACATTCCCATGGTGTACAACTTATTCAACAGAGTGAACTCCTGTTAACATGTCGAACTATTTTTGTTTGCCTTATAATCGAACTAATGACCGATGCTCTCAGGAATCATTTAAAACTACATCATTGAAAATAGGATTTTGTCTTTTAAAAATTGATAGATCTTTTCAAGTTCTTAATTTCCTAAGTTAAGAACGATTTTGTAATCTTGTGCTAATTTGTATAAAGTCTGATCTTACCGGCTTTATTATTTTAAAAGGATTTATTCTTTTTAGAAAGGATATTATTATACAAGAAAAAGATAAATAATAGATTAGCACTAACTAACTTTTCGCCAATGTTAGGATCATAGTTGATAGGTAGTGTTGTATCGGGGTGGGGGTGTGGTGTGCAGTAATGAAAGACAGTGTATACTTCTAATGAAATCTAAAGCGAACGGGACTATTTCTTTGAAGCGATGTGTATGATTTAATTGCAAATGAATGTTACTTCGGCCTATGCATGTCTAAACGTGTGCAACATATACATATATTAAACAAAATATAGTTAATAAGTTGGCAAAATGTTCAATATGAGAACTTACCATTAGAAACAATAACTTCATCAATAGATCTATTAAAGCTGTACCATTACATGTATCGTCTTAAAAAAAGTTATCATATATTTGTAATACTCATTGCACTTCTTTCAATGTGTACACGATTGAAATATCATGTTTTTGAGTGATAACGCTTTTCTTTGGTTTAACGCTATAGATATATATATAGATAAATATATATAGATAAATATATATAGATAATATATATATATATATATATATATATATATATATATATATATATATATATATATATATATATATATATATATATATATATATATATATATATATATTTCTTACGTAGCAAAGAACTTGCATGACTGTCTGTCTGTATTTATTATTATACTATATTGTATTATATTATATTATATTATATTATATTATATTATATTATATTATATTATATTATATTATATTATATTATATTATATTATATTGTATTGTATTGTATTGTATTGTATTGTATTGTATTGCACTGCATTGCAATGCATTATATTATATTATATTATATTATATTATATTATATTATATTATATTATATTATATTATATTATATTATATTATATTATATTATATTATATTATATTATATTATATTATATTATAATTGCTACTACAACTGCATTACTACTACTACTACTACTACTACTACTACTAGTAATAATATAAACCATTTTTTTTACAGGTGCATGATACAGTTAACTGGACAGTCCCCACTTGGCAACGATTTCATATCTTATGTTGATGTTAAAGATATTTATTATTACAAAACATCCTTCCACAGTCTAATATCAGACTGCTATTTGATTCTATATATGTCAAATAAAACATTTAAATGTGAATGTGCCTATTGGTGGGTAATACAAATTATTACCGTGCTATGCATAGTTATTCATCATTTATATAATGTGGTGACTGAAATAGTAACATCATACGTCTGAAACAAAACTTATATGTATGTACCGTTGAGCATAGAGGAAACGTGACCTTTTTATGCATGATGAGAGTACTGAAAGTACACAAACAGCGCACGGATTTTTCTCACCATAGTGCACTTGAGTGTATAGATTGATATACTATAATAAACAAAGTCATGTACTATGCTAAAGAAAGTAGTGCACTGTGGCGAACAAGATAATTAGCTGTAATAAACAGCAAACCCTACCATAATGAATTAGGTAATCTTCAGTTTTCAATAATGAATGAACTCACCAAAACTTCAGTGATATAAAGCTATTGATGAAATCTATGGTGAAAATCTCTTTGAATATTAAATATAAATGATGATGATGGTAACGACAATGATGATGAATTAGAATACAATGGTACTGACTTTAGTTCAATTACTAATATAAAAACATGAACGATAATTACTGCCTTCATTGAAAACAGAAGCTGCACACACACAGTCCTTGTCTGTTGAATTAATATATTTTCCGATTATGTATAATATGTGAATGTAGAATAAGGTAACATATTCTGCGATATAAATGTTCACGTGTGTGCTGTCCTTATTATGGGAACAGCCATTTGGAAAGGTGTTATCATTTGCAACCCATGCATTAACTCGCCTTATGAACATTGGACTATATAGTCAAATTGCCCCCCCCCATATATATATATATATATATATATATATATATATATATATATATATATATATATCAATATTTTGTCACAGAGAGAGAGAGAGCTATTGATTACTGACCTCATCGATTACCGACGTGATATGAACGCTACAAATTAAATCAATCTGTGTTGGAACAAGTTCTTACAAAAGCCACTTTTGTTAAAGGTACTTCAACAGCATGTTGTTGTTGTTGTAGGTTTAACGCCATTTTTCAGCACAAGATCGGCTATACATGGCTGCCAGTATTAATGGTGGAGGAAGAACCCAAGAAAACCCCGGAAAGAACCACCGATCCACGAGAAGCTACCGGCAAGCTTTCTCACATACCCACATTAACCGAGCCTGAGACTCGAACCATACAGACAGAGGTGAGATGGCAGTGATCCGTAACGGTGAGCGCTTTAGACCACTCGGCCACTCAAGGCACCGCTTCAACAACATACATAATACCGAAATTCTCGTTTACAATATGTTGAAGGACGTGGCCACATTCAAGTTTTCACACATATTTGCGATCGACATACAGTATGAAAGTGTGCGTTTGTGTATATGTAGCCTATACAGATGGATCGCTCTGTGTGTCTGTGTGTGCATGTGCGAGAGAGAGAGAGAGAGAGAGAGAGAGAGAGAGAGAGAGAGAGAGAGAGAGAGAGAGAGAGAGAGAGAGAGAGAGAGAGAGAATCTCTAAAATAGAGCACGGCTTGAGATACTTTTAAAACGTTTATTAATGAACTCCACAATAGAATTCACTCGTTTATGTTTAATTTCTCTACTACATACATCAGGGTATATCGATATTGAATATAAGCATGCTTAATATCTCCAAATACTAGTCTTTGTTTTTTTTTAAAAAACTACCCCTCTCCATGTTTTCGTCCAAACGAAAGGAGAACTTTCCAATGTTTCGAAGGATGGTTATCCTAGTGTCCTAATTAGGTCAAGAAAAATTCCATGTATGTATTTTATTTATACGAAATGTAACTGAAGAACATGGTGACGTTTTAAGCTTCCTTTAAATCACTAATTCAAAACATGAAAATGTACATACATATGTAGATCCGTGGCATGTCGAATCTCTAGGTAAAATCAATAACTCAGTCGTAACTGGATAATTGAATTGAACTTCGCAACGCACATATAACATGTAACTTTAATGTGAATTCAGAAATTCAGTGCCGCTATTCTATCATTAGATATATATTTTTTCAGATGTTTTGCAAATTTGAAAATTCTTATATTTTATCAGAGTCTATTTTAGTATATATTAAAACATGATCTGATCGCAACAGCCTATCTCTTGTTGTAAACCGAGATTGAGGCCAATACGCTTGCAAGCATTTTTAAAATTTATCCGTGTATGGTTTTTGTTTGCAATGACTAAAACTGAAGCCACATAAGTAACAGTTTTATTATATAAAAAACAGGCTATGACATTCCATCAATAAAACAAACCACAATAATGTGGACCTTTTCTTATTGGCAAAAATTTAAAAGTGATGTTTCGAAACACTGTATTACTTGTCACAAATGTACGTGATAGGAAAACTCAATCAAAAGATACAAGATGCTTATCTGGAACATATGCTTGTATCCATTCAACCAATCGACCATTTAGCAGAATATTGGCAGAACGTGTCAGCCCTTACCAACGACCATGTCAGGCATCAGCAGAGGGTGCGAACCATACTACTTTTCCAGGCGTCGACGAGACAAACTGAGGCTTCCACGCAAATCGTAAAAAAAAAAGCGTCGCGGGGTAAAACAAACAGACGCTATGTGGTTGTCGCGCCTCCTCTGCTGCTATGTGGTTAACCGAATATTTTATGAAGTCCGACACGATATCTCGTCCGAGGATCTGATACATTTATCGTTACAAATCCGGGTGGGATTGACTGAGCGTGACTAAAGAAGTTTCTAAATCGATTATAATCCATATAGCTGCACCAAGTTTGCCAAATATTTCGTAGCGTATGATTGTCAACTCCGTTAAATACACATAACAAATTGCAGTTATCTCTGATCACTTTTGGTATTTGAGTGTACCGTTGAGTGACGTATATCGCGTCGGTGTTTTTATGTCTGCCTCTGGAAAATATCCTGGCTGGGTTCTTTTGATTGTCTAACATCACATCATCGTACACAACTAAGTTGTTAATACTTCCATCAATATCATCAATGCTCGGTACATCGTTGATATCAGTAATAAATTCAATATTATCGTCATTGATTTCCGATTTTGCTTTCTCGTTAAAATCCTTTAACACTTCGTAGCATCGCTGATCGTCTACGCTGGTAGCAATCAAATACAACTTGTCCCATTTCATCCATCTCGTTATCAAATTAAGTAGCAGTTGTGTCTTGCCACTTCCAGACGGCTCAATTATAATCGCGCGAATAGAGTTTGGTAACATGACGTGATGTTTAATAGGCTGCCGTCGTCGGGTAGCTGAATAATCAATTACATTCATGTTATTATAAATATATTATGGATCTATATTGTGTGAAATGTAAGGCACGTACTGGTACAGATGACTTGACGACGATTACAACTAAAAATAACCGATCAGCATTTTCTGGTAAATGTGTACAATGCAGTACAAAGAAATTTAGATTTATTTCTACGAAACCTAATTTTAAAAAAAAAACGAGGAGGTGATATTGCAGCCAAATAGTAAAACTCCCAGGAACATCGTGGGCCAAGTATCCGGGAGATAAACACCTTCCAGGGTATAGTTATTGTGGACCCGGGACAAGACTCGATATCAGACTCGATGATCAAAACCAACCTAGACGCGGTGAAGAACCAATAAACGCTATTGATAAGACGTGTCATGTTCATGATGACGCATATAAAAGCAGCGATTTACAACAACGTCATCTCGCAGATGTGAAATTGATTCATGCGTTGAATTCTATCACTGATAAATCCCTTAAAGAAAAATTGGCTTCATGGTTGATACAATCAGCAATGAAAGGTAATATGATGTTAGGTGCTGGTAATTAATAACAGCATGGAATCTATTTATTATTCTCCGAAAGGATACTGGAAAGGCAAGGAGGCAATCAGTAAACTCGCTAGCGCCGTTAAGGTGAAAAATGCTACAGCTGCTAATTGGTTATCCAAACAGGCGATATGGCAGATTTATTTACCACCGCCTAAACAAATTAACTACTCGCATTTTGATGTGACTGTCCCTAACGAAGCTCATCAGGCTGATATATTATTTCTGCCGCATGATGGTGGTTACAAATACGCGTTAACTGTAGTTGATGTTGCAAGTCGATACAAACAAGCAGAGCCGTTAAAAACAAAATAATCAACTGAAGTGGCTTCTGCGTTTGAAAGGATTTATCGGCAGGGTCCATTGCGCTGGCCAAATCTATTACAAGTTGATCCTGGAAAGGAATTTCAGGGTGCAGTGTTATCCACAATGAAAAAACATAATGTCGCCATCAGACGAGGACATACTGCACTACATCGCGATCAGGCAATTGTTGAACGATTTAATCGGACCCTCGCTGAGCGGTTATTTGGATGCCAATACGCGAAGGAATTTATTCAGGATAAACGATCTCTTGAATGGGTCAAGAGATTACCAGCTGTGATTACTGCGCTGAATAATGAGATTACTAGAACAATCAACATGAAACCTAACAACGCAATTAAAAAGAAGTCTATACCAAAAATCCACAAAAATTGTTTTCAAAACAACCAATACTCGGTAATGTTACTGTTAGGTATTTATACGAACCAGGAGAGCTCGAAGTGGCAAAAAACGAGCTACTGATCCCATTTGGAGTGTCACCGCACATAAAATATCCGGCATAACACGATCTACGGGTAGACCAGCAATCTATAAACTGGATTCAACTGCTCTTCAGCGAGGATTTACTCGACAACAACTGAAAGTGATACCCGAGGATACTCAATTACCGCCGCGTGGTCTTAACTAGCACCTCTGCGCCTGCTGCACTCAAAACAAGTCAGCATCACGTTAATGTTAGTATGACCGATACTGCTATTCTTTCTGTCTACTGTAAATTGGCGAGGATCTTTATCCGACCAACACCAGCTCATTATACAATTGCAACTGGCGCAGTGATTATTCTGTTGTTGTTTTAGTGTAATTATTAATTCAGCATCAATATTAAATTCTTTATTATTTTTTTATCCTGTTGTTTATTGCCGGAGAGTTTTTTTTCTAATTATATCCTTGACAGAGTCAACGCTGACAATAGTGTCATTATCATCTAAAACAACCCTTTGAAGCTGATTTATTCTTCGTACTCTGGATACTGCGAGATAAACTAAATTTGACCACTCGATGCGATTATTAATGATCCAAACAACTGTATCGAATATAGTTAATCCCTGCGAAGAATTTATCGTCGCTGCGTAACCTAACGTTCACGGGGTATTATTAGTGCGTAATGCATCCTCGACGACTCTGATATCAACCAACATGATATCATTTAACACTAAATTCTGTTTCTCACTCTGCCCAGTGCTTGCTTGCCACTATTAAATCGTTTGGTCTCCACGCTTCCCATAAATCTTCTAGCGGTGTTTCTAAAATTGTTTTACGGGCTATCTCATACTGAATTCTATCCGGTTTTAATCTAATTAGCGCTTTAAAATCGCGTAATTGTTCATCAAGTGCTCTGTGGTCGGTATTAATTTCTTCATAGTAGTCGACATGATTCTTCAGCAAATTATGTGGGGATGAACTGACAAGTGGTTGACCGTGATCTCCACACATTATTACGCTTATATTTTTCAGTAACAGCCAATCAAGAAAAATTTGTAGTACTTTTAACGATACCGTGCATACCTCATCCCAAATCACAACATCGGGAAGAAATTTCTAACCCATTCGATCAGGAGTCTATACGTCTCCTTTCCATCTAAAGAAACTGTGATAAGTACAAGCCTTTACTCCTCGTTCTTTTATCTCTCTGGCAAGTCTATGAGTTGGTGTTAACACAATCATGTTTAACTTTCAGCGAAATAATTCGATTACACGAGTTGTCTTTCCTGAGCCTCCATATCCATTCAAGTAAACGGTTTTATATCTGCATATTGGATCAGATATCGACGGTGCGTTAAATAGTTCTGATATTTTATCGCCGCTCAAATAATTATCTTTAATGGTAACATCTGCTGATTGAATATAATCATGCGGTATTTCCCGCTTAATTTTCCAGGATCCCCAACTCTCGTCGGAATTTGTAGATTTAGCCACTGCGCTGCTTTATTTCGCGTCTATATAAAATGAATCAGTTGCGACTCCAACTGCTGTGTCAGGAAATCTATTTATCACCGAAAATAAATTTATGGAAGCGTAAGCCAGCATAGATGCCCTTAAATGACTATACTGCGGATTATATCCCTCGTTGTAAGTAACAATTGTGCCTAATTTAGTTCCATCAGACAAGAAAGCGTCCTAACGATTAACTTATATGCTTTTACTCGTTATATCCACAATTATAAAATCGTATTTGACGCTGTCCACGATTAACCGTGAAGAACATCTTGTGTTATCATACTTGCCGCCCTGAGTGAACTTATCGATTATCCTTCGTCCGAGATCTTTTGCTTGTCTGTTTTCATTTTCAAATAACTGTTTGGACCATTTTACAATTTCTTCTTCTTTGAAATCAGGGAACTGTTTTCGCTGTTCGCTAATTATTTATCTAGATCAGGTTGTGGTAACCATACTGATTTCTGCGCTCGATAGGATATAATCTCTTCACTGACGGTCAACGATATCAGCATCCCACTATCAATCATATATCGTAATAGCACTATTGGCATCCAATGTTTTTCAGACATGTGTCTACCGATCCAAACATAACTACAACGATGAAGTCCTTTAGCCATTTGAAATGATACTATACGAGCAAATCCAGTTAAATCAAACTCAGGTAATGGACCATTAATATCGACGCAAGCCATTTCTTGCGTGGGGTGCCCAAATCGTTTAAAGTACTCAGCGGCTTCCCCCCGCCCAAGAAAACTCCCAGGATAACACGCGACCATATCAACAGAAACAGTACTCTCAGGATTATACTTTGTGTTCCATAACCCGCCATGGCCGTACCCGACACAGCTTGATCTGACATCTGACAGAAATTCACTTCGCGTTGGCTTGCACGCATTTTTCTTTTTATCGAAATGGGCTGCAACTGATGGAAGCGAAAAACAATTTGTTAATAATTGTTCGTTGTCCTCCGTTGAAAGCTCACTAGCTATTTTTTTCATTTTATTATGTTGCGCTTCCCCGTTTGGTCTTAAAAATTGATCAAATTTACCTTCGTTTTCTTCAAAGCTGTGAAGTAGCCAAACTGATACAGGATCGTCTTTACTTAATTCGTAAATAACGTCAAATAATTTCTCTTCTGGGGAAAATTCTAAATCCCCGGTGATTATATCCCCGGTGATATATTTCACGGTTCGTTCCCGCGGAAATATTGTTACCGCAGGTGTCCACACATGTTTGTTATGAGCAATAATTTTAATTGGAGCTCCTTGTGATTTATATTTCGGTTCGTATAATACTTCTCCGGTTATTGTCGTTACCGATATTGGGAATTTTAGTATTCGTTCTAACGCTGCCACATTTTGAATTGTTGCCTCGCGCTCCTTTACTGTTAGTCCAAATTCATTTATTTTTTACGTCTTAGTTCAGTTAATTTGTTTCCTCGGGATGCATTTGTGAAGTGTTCCATTACCCGTTCTGCCACACAATTCAGCGACGAGTATTTCATCGGTGCTAGTTTTCCGATATCAGGCCTGTCATTTAACTTGAACACCGCATAAACAACGGCTGTTACAGGGTAAGATCGCTCATAATACAGTAAGTCGATCCCGATTAAAATTCCAGGTTTAGAATCGAGACTTACAGTTATAGTTTTTTTTATCTTTTAAGATTGGTTCATACTTATCTCTGATAATCCAATCTCTGGATTCTGTCATCACAATAAATTTTACTCTAAAAAATATATCTTTGTGAGCCACGATGTGAAATTATAGCCGCAGCCCTTTCTTCTGGCAAAGTAGCATAAACCCTACCAGCAATTGTAAAAGTTGACCAACAATGAGACGACCCGTCGCGTTTAAACTCATTAAAGCAGTCTCTGATTTTACGTATTAATTTTTTGTCGCCGATTACATTTTTCGATGGATAAGTTGAGATTCTTTCGAGATTAAATTTAACTCTGCTTCAAGGCTTTATTTTTGATAATCTCTTAAAACCATTCATGCTATATTTGAGGCAAATATTTAAAAAAAAAAATTGTCTCAAATATATAATTATTTAAAATAAAAAATATTTATATAATGAATCAATGTAAATGGCTCATGATAGGATCAATAATCCCGTGCAACAAATCAAATAAAACAGATTTTTGTTGGCATCATATGCAAAGTGTTCAACGTGGAAGTCTCGGCCCGGTTCCCTGTATTAAATGTAGCGGTGGTGTAACAGGAAAATCTCAATTATGTGTTAGTTGTGGTGGTAAGCGATACAGAGAACTTAAACAGGATTATGATAAACACACACACATTAATCATTGTGGTGCTGTTATAAAATCCCCACAGGACTACATAAACAGGGAGCGTTGTAAAAACAATGTAGATAAAGAAAACTTTGTATAAATTATAATGAACGACGAATACGTATCGCATCCGATTTACGGTAACTACGAAGCTTCACGAAATGGAACGGTCCGAGATAAACGACGAAAGATTACTCTGGGCCAGGTCAGTAATACCGGGTATAAAAGATTCGCAGTTAGTAATGGTAAACAACAAAAATTTTATCACGCTCACAGATTCATCGTTGAAATTTTCCTCGGAGAGATCGGAGATGGGCTTGTGGTTGATCAAATTAACCGAGATAAATTAGATAACCGCGTTGACATCTTCAGGGTCGTTACTCCCAGTAAAAACTGTCGTAACAAAGATCCTTAAAAAAAAATAGAAATTGTACACCGAGGCCTGTGATAGCGTTTTACGATAACACTGCAAAAGAATTCCCGTCAGTAAATTACGCTGCTAAACACTTTGATGTTCATACAATGTCTGTGATACGAGTCGCCGACGGGGTAGTTTTGACAACGTACTCAAAAATATACAACAGCAGAATCTCATTTGCATGGCCGTGATTTTTTTCATCGCTTTACCTATAATTTAGACAAATATTTTTTTGTATTATATAATGACGCTTCGATACGACGACGACGATAACACTCCCCTCACCGGTGATTATATCACCCTTGACAACGTCAAGGACGACTTCCTTGATAACATCAAGGACGTCGACTATAGTGTAGTTGACTTAACCAACGGTGACTTTTATGATGATAACGGCGATCACGCCTTGAATAAAGCTATCCTTGACGAATTTAAAATCTATCCCGCAAAAATTCAACAACAAGAAATCGAGTATAATAAACGGAAATTCGATTACGTTATTAACCGACTTAATTTTCTCTTTGACGGCCGCGGAGGTGAGGGTCAATTGGGATTGTACGAAGAATATGATAACCCAGCTGCGTTTCCGGATTTTCATGAAGTCATAGAACGCGACGAGGATTATTGGCAAAAAGAAACAGAAATTTTATAATTGGGTATTCAACAATCCGGCTTGTTTCCTTGACGGGTGGATCACTGCGGTAATTGAAGATATGTATCAAAACCCCAAGGATTACGGTCTAATTCCCTTTTAAGGTGATGATCCTTGTGACATTTAATTTAGAGAAAAGTTATTTGTATAATGAACGACGAAAATATCACTACGATTAAATCCGAGCTTGACCGCATACAACAATTTCACTCCAGCGATTTGTTTACCGATGCTTACCTCGAACGCGAGTATTCTAGAATAGATTCTGAGTGGCAATTAGAATACCCAACATATCGGTCAGAAAACCGAGTCTCAAAGACGCTATTACGGGAACGTAATCGCATAATTTATGAAAATAATGATGCGCCTTGGCTACCAGAACTTGCTAAAGTGTCTAAACTGATAAAGCAGCTGTTGAATTCTATCGGTTATGTATTTAACCGAGAAACTGATATCTCTATTCACGCGCAAGATTTCGACAACAAGTATTTATCGTCTAACCCCCCCCCCCTGAACTGATTGGTTCTTTTAAAAGCATCATCTGCAAATATCGCAGCGAGTTCTCTATTATCGATAGTTATTTTGCTGTTTTGATTTTAACCGTTAATTCGTTAAGTTGTTTTACCAGCGAGTGATAATACTTCACTTTTCTTTCAAGCGGTCTGAGTCTTAGCAATTTTTTCTGATAATTGTTTTTACGTTCTAATAACTCTTTACGGGAGTTTTTGTGTTGTATTTTTTTCATTGGTTAATACTCGTTCCAATGTTCTAACTTCACTTCTTATCGCCGAAATTTCATCCGCGAGGGCGCGTTGACGTTCAAGACATTTTTGTCTAGCTTCTTTTGTGGTTGCGCATATCGGTTCTCTAGACCATATTTTGTATAATCGTGTTGACCCGATATTAAATTGTCGTGAAACCTCTACCGGATATCGAAGTCCACGAGCTGCAAGTATTATGGCTTCATCTTCGCGGGTTAAATACGTTGGTTTTCTTTTTTTTTCATCGATAGATTTACTTTTATAAAAATATATTTTTCAAAAATGTATTCCGGAATGTTATTCGGGCGAATGTTATTCGGGTGAATGTTATTTGGGCGCACAATTGAAAAATTATTTTATTGTTTTAATAATGGTTAATGAAGCAATAACTACCAGACTAGTGCATGAGAGACTATCTGCTATTAAGATATTCGTTCTGATCCGTGATTCTGTCAAGCTACAAGCTAGACAACTTCTTCAGACTGACTTTACAGAAGGATTTAAAGAGCTGTTTAAGCCTATTACTAGCGCTACCAAAGATGTAAAATTAGCCACCGAGCGAGCTGTATGGGGGATGTCCACAAGGAGGGGTAGAGAAAGGAGGCGCCTCTTCTTCCCACATTTGAACAAATTGCAACAGGAACTGAACAAGCAAAACAAGCTGTATAAAAACTCCACGGTGATATATCAACTCAGATAGAAATGAGACGACAAGGCGGTATTGATGTTAGTGATGAACCACCTAAATTAGAAAGAACGGTAGATTTAGTGGATATATTTACCGATTGCGCTAAAAAACGAATTCTCCTTGAGAAGGATTACGATTTAAGCGGATTTGCTGCTAATAAATATAATACACAAAAGGAGTTTTTCACGGACGAGTATAAAGAATATACAGTGTCACCCGTTGACTGGGCTTATTCGTTGCATAGAATAAATACTGGGAATTCAGATAGAAGGATGAAGGAGTATAGAATCTTCAAAAGAGAATTTGATTACTATAGACGTGGACAACCAGAAAGACAAGACCCTTACGGTGATGAAACACAGGATGAATTTTTGGGGAGCGGGATATCAGGTAGCGGTCTAGTTAGTTGCCCCGGTAATGTTCTCAGCGATCTAGCACAATTAGAAGTACTCGTAGGGGGTTCGCGAGCTGGAAATAACTCACCGGAAATAATTAATGAAGCAGCTGATATATGCAGAAGGTTATTTCAAGGTAGAATCATGGATATCAAAACATATCGAGCTTTTATTGACGAGTTAGTTGAGCGCGTTGGCTATCACAGTGACTAATTGTCATCCGATTAGATAAATAACAATTAAATAAGAATAATCATACACTAAAATCACAATTAACCAACCAACGTCTACGCAGTAAACTCACGATTGCCATAATATAGAGTGTATTATGGAGACGGTCTTGGTGATACTATTGCATGATTATTTGCAAGAATGGCCCCAAAAGTAGTGCCGCTAGCAAAACATTTGTCGATGAAAGCCATTGATGTTATTCGTGATAAGGTCATCAGCGCTGTTGGAGATCTTGCCAGGAAAGCATTTTCGGCTGCTCGGGATAAACTAACAGCGCTAGTTTGGCGGCGAAAGAAACCACCGGTGTCGGGACCACTGCCTTCTACAGCGGAGACGCCTGCGAGTGTTAGTAAAATAATAAATAACGCAGTAGATCAAAAACTAGCGTCGTTGTTGACAGAGTCATCGGCGACGTTGTTGACCGCAAACGACCAAGATAATATAACCGCAAATATGATAGCGGGAAGTGGCTTACGCAGTCGACGACGATGATTTAGACCTTGACACCTGATACAGCATTTGATATGGAAGCCCCGGTGCTCAAGGATGATTCTGTACGTGATTATCAATATTATTCTTATCACGCAGTACAACCCGATCTTCGATCAAGAATCGAACTTCAAGTCCATGATACCAATAAATACTTTTTACCGTGTGAAGCGTTTATTGAAGTAGAAGGAGAACTCGTAATAGATGATGCTGCTAATACACCATATGACAATAACCCAACTATCCGAGTTGGGTTTGTTAATAATGGTATCATGGCGCTATTTGAAAGTGCAAGATATCTCATTGATGGAAGTGAAATTGAAGCTATTGAGCGCGAGGTTGATATTGCCACGGGAATAATCGCGTTAGCGAGATATTCCGATGATTATACAAGATTAGCGGGTCCATCTATGATGTTCGCAAAAGATATTACTGACCACGCTAAACACGTCCAGTATTCTAGAGTAATGGCAGCAAATGCTGCTGCAGTTAATCCAGCACCAGCCAGATATGTAAGACCAGTTGCTGATTTTGATGTCATAAATAATGTTCCTAATTACATCCTAGGATTTGCATCACGCGTAGCAGTGTTGCAGGGGCAGCGTCGACATTTTTCATGCGCGATTCCACTGCATCATATTTTCGAATTTTGTAGAAACGTCAGAAAAGTTATCTATGGAGCGAAGCATACAGTAGCGGTACTGATAATAATGCAATCTGGCGTGGTGCTGGTGTTGCCACGGGTAAAGTCATTTTAACAAAATTATCACTGGATGCCAGTACTAACTCCATCAATCACAACAGAAGAAAGACTACTATCATTTATGGATCAATGAGGAAAATCATTACTAAGTTGGCTAACAACAATAACGGATACCATGGATTCTAATATTGATGGTGTATTTACATGGCACTTGGCAGCACGATAGGGTGTTTCAGCTCCACGTCATATGTTTGTTGCGCTAACGAATACTGCGCGATTACACAATCATGAACGTAGCCATATGATATTTGATCAGATAATCGTTAATGAAGTCTCTCTGAGAATAAACAGACAGGTGGAACCATCCGAGGATATACAACTTGATTACACCACTAACCAAATAGCACGTGTATATCATCGTCTTTTGTCATATATGGGACGCGACCAAAACGTTGATACTGGCCTGCAAATATCACAGTTGGATTTTAAAAATCTGTTTCCGATCTATTACTTTTCACTGGAACATCTTGACTTAACAAGACAATCCGTTGTTGATATGCACTTTAGAGCTCGTGTAGCCCGTCCTGGTGGTATTGCTAATTATAGAGCGGTTGCTGTTATTCTCAGCGATAAATCAATGCTACTCGAAGGTGTTGGTGAACGAATGAGATTCGTTGATGCACCAGTGGAAAATATGTAACAAGTAGATCAATCTATTATTGTATAATGTCGTATAGTGTTTTTAGTGTTACACTGACGCCGGGTCAGGTAAAGAAATTACAATCGGAATCAGCTAAAAAATGTGGAACAACAATAACGCTTAAACTCAATCAGATGACTGGCGGGGAAAATAAATTGTCGTTGACGACTCGTCAGATAAAACATTTTAGTGATGCCCTCACAAATAAAAAGTTGTTCCGATCACATTCTCTGTGGCTGCGATTAAAGAATATGATAAAATCGGGCGGTATATTTTCGCTGTTAGCCGCAATTCCAGCTCTGATTGCGGCAGCGGCTCCAGCGGTGGCTAAACCGGCGGCGTTAGGGGCCGTTGGTACCGCGGCAGGAATGGCACTTAAGAAAGCAACTGGACAGGGGTATAAAAAAGGGAAAGTGTGTAAGATTACCGGGAACTCTGGTCTCATGGTACAAGGGAAGCGGCCTGAGAATCCCTAACACGGTTTATTAACTCCAATGTCCAATTTCGATTTACTCGATACCGCTAAAAAGCTATCGAATAAAAACTTCAGAGGCGTCTTTATGAAAGATCAGTTACCGACACAACCAAACAGCGTCAAAACCGGGATTATTAATCTGGATAACAGCACCGAACTTGGAACTCACTGGGCTGCATACGCGATTGATCCGCGTGGGATTGTTTATTTTGATTCATATGGATTATTTATGCGTTATATACACCGCTTAAAAACTCCTTGTTGGTACTCAACGCTACCAACACAAATGATGAATGACCCACCAATATGCGGCAACGAAGTATTGAATGTCCTTGACGCTATTTCATCATCGTTGGGTAACCCCCAAGGAAAGCCACCACATCAGGTCGTGAATGAATATACTAGCAATCGTTTTTTAGAGAGAGAAAGATTTTTACAATAGCATGATTGATATTTGGGGGATATCTTTATCAGCGCTGAAGAAACCCGGCGCTGATGGCACTGCAAACGGTGATATAAAAAATTTATCAAAGACGAAGTAGATGAAACTTTGAACTTAGCAAGTGTTGATCCCAACTAAATAGTTGTATTTGGCGATCGTCAGGGCAAATTGAAAACCAGTAATGTTTCCGTTGATGATATTTTAGTTAAACGACGAGACGCAACAAAAAAATACTATCGTGGTATTTTCCGATCAGTGTAAACTCAAACCGGGAGTCCTCATTTCAACAAGCACAGACAAAATATTGTCACTCGATAATATTTATTTATCCTCCGCGAATTCATTGAAATCACTTAGTGATAAGTATGATGATCATATAAATACATTTAGTAAATTACAAAAATCTATCACAGACAACATTGATAAATCCATAGTATAATTTTTTGGTAATCCACTAGTGACCACACCGAAGCTCATAGAGATAAAGAATTCTATGTTGGAACTAGCAACACTTCAATCCAAATATGAATAACATGTAAAACAGTTTATATTATTTCGTAAAAATATCATTGATAAATTTATTAGATCTCCGCTAGATAAAATTGAGATAAAACTCCCCGATGTAAAAAAATCCATCGATGAGATGAAAAACTTTATCGAAGCAACCAAAAATGACTTTTCGAGGATGATAACAATTATTGAAGAAGTAAAAATTCCTCATGAGAAAAATATAAACTCGATATATACGATTCAGCACGGATCATTTGAACGGAGATCTGTTACAATGATTGCTCCGGTTGTAGTTCCAATTTGCATTTCTGCGGTGGCTACAATTGCAGGTATATTACCCGGGATAAAAAAAAAATATCGTCGTGCAGACAGCATAAACTACACGATTACGTAATTAAATTTCATGTTGTATCAACCGCGTACTCGCACTTATCTTCGATGATTTCCTCGTCACTTGATGACACGACAATAACCGAGGATCAGTTTCAAAAATGGTCCAGTTGTACGAGTCAACAATATCGAAATTAGAGCAGGATAATAACAATAACAACAATTCCAACACCGCAAGAACTACTTCAACGAATAGCGGAGAACACAACCCCGGTGAAAACAAGCATGATATCAATAACCTCAACGTATCCTGAGTTCAGTGTCAATTTCCCAACTCCGGTTTCTGTGAAAGAGATAGCGCTAGCAAAACTAAGAGTATACCACAGCTGGCCTAATATTAGGTCCGTAGCATTTGGTGGTCAGCAACTGAATAATTCCTTAGTGTTTGCGAACAAGAATCGCGAAGACGGAACCCCATACTGGAATGTTGTTTCAATACCAACAGGGTCCTACCAAATTGAACAAATCAATAATGAATTTCAACGCAGAATTAAATCTATTACTTGAACAGAATCAAAAATCGCTATAACGGTTCATGAACCGACGCTATCATCTGCTATTGAGATTAACTCACCCAATTATGTCATATCTATCTATCAGAGTTCTATTAGAACCGTGTTAGGATGGCCTGAAATCCCACCTCGACAGAAACCCGTTAATTTACCCGAACCACAGAAATCTGATTACATCACAGACGTAAGATATCATGAATTTGACCCTTTAATAATCGACAAGGATTATACAAAATTTTTAACAGAACCTGTTTCTTATTATTCTCATCATGGAATATGGGAGTTTGGACATCCGGGTCGTACGCGGCTCATAGTTATTCACGATAACATCTGGATTCTTCTTAATGATCTTAAACACCAACATAAAATTTATTTAGATAAATTACGAAAGAGTTTTCAAGATTTATTCCCACAGGTGAAATGCATACGATATGGAACAATTTCACACACGAGTTATTCAAGGAGTATTAGATGTCAAAGATGAATTTGATAAAAAAGAATTTGCAAAAAGACATAATATACACGTAGAAGATATTCCGACATTTAAGTTTCCCGAGTATAATGTTACAGAACTAAAAAATTCAACTAATGATCTCCTTGATGAGTACTTCCCCCAAATACTCGCCGCATGGAAGAAATTGTCACGACCACAGGCAGCAATCCTTAAATATAATAATGATCCAGACGGAGGCGGGCGGCATATTGCTCCAATTAACGTCAATATATCCTCGGTGATAGCGCTAAATTTAGTGTGTGATGTCATCGAAGGCAGCTATCAAATAAATAAAAATTGAACGATGAAACCAGGCCCAACAAGGATATATTTTATATTCATTTGCACCAACGGTTCCTTCAGGATTTCTAATAATTGAGAATCCGGTTAATCCAGTCTTTATGCGGTGTCATAACGATTGTTTAACGAGAATTAATTTCAAACGCACTGACCAATCTAATAATCTGATTGATTTACTAGGTGAAGTTTTACAAATTAGTCTGTTTGTGAAATCGTAAAAGAAAATAGTTAACCACATAGCAGCAGAGGAGGCGCGACAACCACATGGCATTTGTTTGTTTTACCCCGCGACGCATATTTTTACGATTTGCGTGGAAGCTTCAGTTTTCCTCGTCGACGCCTGGAAAAGTTGTATGGTTCGCCTCCTCTGCTGCTCAGGCAGCACATACTCTCTGACCAGAATGTGTGCATCCACAAGATTTCCAGAGTCGCTTCAACTGAGCAACATTAAAACTCATTCCATTGTTAAGGTTTGATGATAGTTTTGTAGACTTTTGGCCTTCAAAATATGGTTTTATAAAACTTCAACATTTGCGTAATATGATTAGATTTTATTTCTTTGATCTTGGAACAAATAGAGGGGAGAGTACTCGTTTACAATTGTTTGCCGTTAGGAAATCAGTTTTAGAATTATTAGGTTTTAGTTCTGATAAACTGTTTTGGACATGCTGTCTGTTAATCGTTTAGGCTATTAAGATATTAAGGTTTACAATCGCATATTTGGTGATTATTTTCCTGACCATGTTTCTAATTTAAAATTATACGTTGTCAGAGATGTGTCATGCTGAATAAACTCTTCTTCGATCTTCACAGTGAAAACTGAAATTACGGCATGACTAAAATAGGAAGGGAAGGAACTTTTAGTATGGTGATAGTGTTTAAAATCCCCTTCAGGCTAAAATAGTATGGTCTTTACTCAGTCGAAACAAATGTGTCATACATTATATCAATTCTACCCCCAAAAAACAGAAACATGTGTGTCATAAATATGTTAAATGAGTAGATTATAACAATTAGCTAGTTATCTATGCTAATCATTCCGTCATTTAAACTGTACATGTCCACACAAGTGGGAGCTAAATAACGGCATGGATTGTGATTTATTTAAAAATCTGTACAGACACATTCAAATTTGCAGTTATTCTTTTCATATGAGTAAATGTTTCCACATGTTGCAACATATAAAATCCATCATGACGTTGAATTTGCCAATCTTTCACTAATAAAAAACCTCCTTAAATAAGGAATCCACTCAAATAGGAATGTTTGAAAACATAAAATCAATATTTCCTGGAATATTATGTGATTGCAACAGACGAACATATCTGGAGCTAACAATGTTCTGGCGAAACCAGATTCATCATAATATATATTGACTATTGAAATGTAAATAATGTCACCAAAACAAGTGTATTTCCATTGACGAGTCTCGTGGACTTCATTGGCAAAAATGAAAAATTCAAAATATGGCAGCAAGTTCCACTTTGGGTAGAGTTCTAGGAAATTCCTCTAATCAAAAGAGCAAAATAAATGTCATTCGTAACTCGAGATGGACTGTATCAATATAAATATCAGCTGGTTCGTATGAAATGTTTTTCAAAGTTTCCATGGTTCAATGAACATGATAACAACTTGTCTAGATACATGTGACGCCTACACATTTGTCACCATTTAGGGAACACGTTGAAACCATCCGGAAACGTATAAAAGTATTAAATGCGTATACTGTGTATGTAAACCTTGATATATAATAATTACATAGTTGGACATTTGCAAATGATATAACCTACCCATTGCAATATATAACTACTTACAAGACTCGCTAAGACGCGAAACACATATTCATTTAAACGATGAGCTAAATTATTCATTAGCAATCATATTTCACTGTTGATTTTACGCACTCAAGATCAATATAAATCTCTATTAAAATATTGACCGTGCAATGTGATAACGTATGAAATTTGTGTGTATGTATTTTCAATTTGTTTTCAAGTTATTTTTTTTCTCACGCTGATATATCTTGCCGAATGAAATGCAATTTCTCACGAAACAGTCTCTTTGCAGTTTTTTTTATTAAAAGAAAAGTCTGATTATTTTACACAGCACTGTCCATTACAAACCCCACAGTTAAATAATCAGAAGCAACCCGATATGGCGTGATCGAGCTTTCATGTGAGTCAGCATTGTTATCGTTGTTATGCAGCGTATTTTGGAACTCGTCATTACTCGACATGTGGATCATTTCATACCCATCCATGCACGGACTGGAAACCATGGGTAAGACTTCCGTGCTCTTATTGACGTGAGCATTTTGAGATGTGATGGTATAATCCATGCGTACATCCTCATTCGGAGATATCATAAGAGGTCTTTCTGATGCGACAGGCGTAATATAAAAATCAGTATCGCATTTCTCAGGTACATGGTGTCGTTCTACAACAAAATGATCATTGCATTAATAAGATTCTACCAAAGTTCGTTTTTAATTATAAGTGATTGTAACGTAAACTTTGTAATCTGTAATACATTTTCCTAAAACAAAATATATGCACAAAAAATTATGAACTGAATACACATAATTTGTTTCCTCCAATAATGATATAGTGATTGTCATGACCAAAACTAGTATTAGTACATGAAAAAACGCATATTCCCTACATAGAACACTATATATTTATTCATACTCGAACATAATTTGATATTGTGTGCGATAGGTCTTTAATGTATTCCTAACATTTAAAATATATAATAGGGCTATGATGGAGAATGTATTGCGACAAGACAAACATCAAAGACGTGCTGACTTAGATTGTAAAGAAAGTGTCAGCTTGCAAAACGTTTAATCAATATAAAGTATTCAATATATCAATAATAACCATCTAAACACAGGTCTGAAACAGTTATGATTGCATGTTGTTATTACCTGCTTTGATGCTACGTGCTTTCTTGAGTAGAATCCATATTATATAACACACCATGAGATTGATCAAAAGAAATACTCCGATTGTGACAGGAAAAATGTAGACCGGTACAGGAACTGTAACAATATATAAGACAATGTAATTTAATGTCAGACGCTAAATCACCTAAGATACTTATAACAGGTACAGACCTCCAGCAGTCCGATTTGTTATTTCGTTGACAGATTCAATTATCTAACGTAGCGAAGAAAACATAAAAGCATGGCAACATATCCACTCTTATCATAAAAATGAACATTAAGTTATTGGACAATGAACATATATTTATTTTTGGGTATAAATTAATAATTGGTTACACAGCAAAAATGGTGTTTAGAGGTGCGTGGAGAGGATTGCACTGATGTGACTCAATATTATAGAAGATTGTAAAAACCCATCGCACTTTTGTATATAACATATTGCTACTTTGACATCTCTTGTATTCAATTAGTATATATATGTGTATTATCAAGATTATAGATTCAATGCGCACTCAAGTGAAAGAGTTAGGGGTATATGGAGATTGGACTTCCATGCACATTTCAACAACAGTCATCTACTATCGACAGACAAATATGTTACAACAACGAGAAATCACATCAAACTTAAGATGGCCTTGCAGTTCATGCATATCTTACCAGACAAATATGTTCTGGATACCTCATACGTTGGATAAAACTGAGACGGTTAGAATCTCAGATATTTCTATAATTGTGTCAGATTACCGAACTATACATCATACCTGTGACGATTATGATGGCATCAAGCAAGAAGTTTTCACTGTAGCTGAAAAACCTTTATTATCATGTGTTGAAAACTGTATCATTTATAGAGGGCATTTCGTGCTTGTATCAGTCTCAGAAATCAATGGTGTTTGTGCTAAGGACGTTTACTAGTAGCTATTGATAATCGTTCTTTCTTTACACAAATGCAATTTCATTGAATGCTTTGAAATGGAATGTTGGAATGCATTTTCAGAACTTTTTTATTCATGATGTTTGATGTTTATCATTTATAGAGGGCATTTCGTGCTTGTATCAGTCTCAGAAATCAATGGTGTTTGTGCTAAGGACGTTTACTAGTAGCTATTGATAATCGTTCTTTCTTTACACAAATGCAATTTCATTGAATGCGTTGAAATGGAATGTTGGAATGCATTTTCAGAACTTTTTTATTCATGATGTTTGCTTGATTCACTTGATTTGAATCGGAAAACATACTAGTGATGCACACTAGAATTTAACAAGATACTATTATATTTTGTTGTCGACCTGTTCAAAACAGTAAGTTAATCTGATGAAACGAGAGGAAAATACCATCGGTGTGTACATTACAATGTTATAAAACTATGTCGCCATTGGTATCTAATAATATATGGGGTTTACCTTTATAACGAATTCATGCCATGAATAGGTGCAACACATTTATTCATAGAAAACATACCATGTTCTTTCCTTTTTTCTGTCTGTATTACGCTACGTTTTGTAAAGTTTGACGAAAAAACTAATTCATAATTTTGATTTCACGTGTAAAACGAATTTCATGGCAAGCTCGTGATGATGCTACAATTGCTTTCTAACATGCTCGTTGTTGTAAGGATGTTTTGTTGCTAAAGGTTTTAACGACAATTTAAAGATTTATTAGATATATTAAACTCTTAAAAGAATGGCAGTTAAATGTCTTCCAAATGAGTCAATCTATTGTTTTTCATGCGTGGGTATTGATCGCGAGACCGTTAGACGTCGAGTCCTAGGGTCTATCTCCTTAGCTACAACTCGTTGTTGGGAGAGACTAGGTTTATTAATATATTTTGATCTCATTTTGACCTCTTTTCGGTGGTTGTATACCACACAATTCATTATTTCTTATATGGACATCTACCTTCGAAGCTTATCAATATATTGTTTGGAGAGCATCAGCGGTTGCAAGTTAATATAGTTGCAAAGAAATGCTGTAAGAAAACCAATAATGTACTTTTATGAAAATCGTGCAAATTATACGACTTTCTGATAATTACTACAGATATATTACACTTTAAATATTAATTTTTTGATGCAATATTAATGCAGAAAATTAAATAATGGTATATAAATGTCGTCCATGCTGCTTAAAATATGCAAATCCATATGGATAACAATGTGGATGCAAGGTGATGCTGTCTTGATATCATGCTCGTTTAAAATCTAACACTAACATACCTAATCAAGTTAGATGAAAGAGAGGGAGCGGGAGCTAATAATGAGTCGGATGAAATGATTGCAAACAGCGAACAAGTGCATATTTAATTCCTGAATGTCGAAAAAGGAATATGATTGATCGATTGATTGATTGATCGTATTTTAACGGTGCACCGGCAATGTTAGACAATTGTACTCCATACAAGAGATTATATGTATAATCATTTAAAAACGATAAAAAGTTTCATATCGACCAGCGATATTAGAAAAAAATAGTTGAAAGTAAAACGGTAAAATGGTAGCAGTAAACTATAAAGCTTCCCAATTCACGGGCTATGTGAATGGTGCATGTTAATGAAGACAAATGAAAAGGTGTTGAAAATAAGGGACGGAATATATATTTCATACAAATGCTCTAGGTGATATCATCAAGTTTTAGCTTTGACTAAATGTTTTATTCCTTCAGGAATTCTTTAATTCAAGTGCTGTGTATTGCATTCAAATATTCCTTCATATCACGCGCATTGTAAGACTGATCGCGCTAAAGCTGCAGGTCAAAACATCATGACATAAAGTGATTAACAACAAGAAACGCACACTGGTGGGTCTTCGTGTTTTAGTATGTTGGAGTTGAGTTTATACGTGAAACCAATTCGAGTTCTAGGCAGTGGCTACCTCCTACCTACGAACAGTTCTGTAGGAAAGAGTCGATTCTCCTAGGGTTGGCGTGGAGTTTGATAGTGCATCATTCCACGACGCCGGCCACTTCTGGCGTGCAGACTCTTTGATACTATGTTTAAAATCAGTATACGGTATTTTAAAATCGGATGGTTCTTGGGATAGGGCCAGTTTAGCAGGGCGATCTGCTTTTGTATTACCTTTATTACCAATATGGCTAGGTAACCAACGTTATAGTTTAATGTGGAAGGTACTCAGCGCAGAATGTGTGATGAACATGTTGGTTACTAATGGGTTCTCTATGTTTCTTTTGTGTAGAGACTAAATTACTCATAGTGCTCCAGAGAAGGTAATGCTGTTTAAAATAGGTTTGTTTCGATATAATGCATAGTAAGGTCTATTGTTCTGTTTTGGCAGAAAACATTGATGTATCATTTAGCAAGGGACACTTTGTTGTTTGTTTTCCTCTAGTAGCGGGAACCGTTTCAGCATCCTTTGATCCATCAGTATATATTATTGTGAAGTTTCTAAATTCTGTGTCGAGTTCATAGTAAAAGTTCTGGAAGATGGAATTGTTTGTCTCATAGTTTATTCCATCGTGTAATATAAAGAGTACGTTTGGTTGTTTAAGGTGCAAGGGAGGTATTTCAGAGACTACAACGTTGTGAGTTTTAGACAGATCATATCTGTTATTGTCAAAGATGGATGATATTCTAATGCCAATGAAAGGCATTTTGTTTCTTTTCGTTCAAGATTTTATATATGGGTTGAAAAACAAACAGGAAAGGATGGCCCAGAGGGTTTGATATTTCGTGATGATGAATTGGGTTAAGCATCTTCGATTACGACATTATTGCTGAACCGTAAACAACGTTACAATCGTCTAGTTTGGAGCCAATACCGTTTATACAAATTGACGATGATTCTTATATACTCACTCAGGGTGCACTACTACATTAAGTAAATCTATTATTTCAAGCATTTAGCTTTCAAATTATTTAGGTGTGAAATTAGAGTTAATTTTCTGTTAAAGATAATACCTAAAAACCTCGCATTCCTCAACAACTGGATTAGGTGTTAAATCCAGTATGAGTTTAGGCTCATCAAGATGTTTTCACAACTGATAGAAATCCATACATAATGTTTTTGATTTCGAGAATTAGAAACCGTCTGAACTGGACCGATTTCGAATCTTGCTGATATTTTGTTGTTTTATTCTTTTGATTTCATTCATGTGTTTTAATCGATAACATCACCATATAACGAACAGTCCACAGCAGGAGGCAAAGACTTGATGCAATTAATTTTGATATTGAAAAGCGTCACATATAAAATACTGCCCTTTGGACACACCATTTCTTACTCGTCCATATCTGAAACGACAGAGCCCACTAGTACCTTGAATAATCTGTCTGAGAAAATTTTTGTATTAAAGAGGGTATACGATCATTTTTGACCAGTACTTCGAGATCGTGTCATTATCGTTTTTTTAAATCAAAGCAAACCGATACGAGGTTTGCAGTCTAAACAGATGACCATAAGTTCCAAACCATAGCTAAAGCCACTTTGAAAAAGGTGATATTAAATTGTTAGTTTACAAATACCGAGAAGTGATCATTCGTTCCATTGTTTTGCACACACATTGAGAGAGAGAGAGAGAGAGAGAGAGAGAGAGAGAGAGAGAGAGAGAGAGAGAGAGAGAGAGAGAGAAACGAAGGCTGCACTATATAATTCTAGATATAATATATTAATGAGGATGATAAAGAGAGCTATGGAACAACTATGTGGTAGGCCAATATTGTTCTCATTGAGATTTGGTCATTTGTTCCTTCTGCCTGTACTTGCATTCCTGGACAATGAGACGGCCTTCAACACAGTATTGCATGGTGTCATATTATACTTGCTTTTATCTTTTGAAGGTAATGAAACATGTGTAAGTTAATAAAGCCTTCCAAGATATCAGGGCCCGTGTTCACAACGACTTGCAAAATCTGTAAACAAAGGGGTTGATCAAGGATGAACGCTATCAGTGTGGCTGTTATTATTCATGATACATGACCATATATCTTTACTAGATTCAACAAAATGTAATATATTAGCTGATAAAACAACCCTGCTATCATCATTATGTAATGGCATATGTGTTTTGCCGCAAGCACTAATATCAACAACTACGAACTTGAGGTAGTCAGTCAGTTCACGTACCTCGGCTCAACCGTCACAAAAATCCTAACGCTCGATGCTGAGCTCAAGAAGCGGATTGGACATGCATCATCTACTCTTTCAAGGTTGCCGAAAAGTGTGAAACTACATTATATTGACCCTGAACACGTTTACCGTGCCTGCGTACTAAGACATCTCAAGTACGCCAGTGAAACCTGGACTCATTACGTCTCACAAGAGTAAAAATTGAGCGCGTTTTATGTGCGAGGTCTCCAACGCTTACTCGGGATCACATGGAATGATCGAGTAACAAACAACGAAGTGCTTGAGCGTGCCAAGATTCCCAGCATAGTTACACTCCTTCACCAACGGCGCATCAGATGGCTCTGCCATGAACGTCAAATGGATGACGAACAGATCCTAAAATACCTCCTTTATGTGGAATTTGGCTCTGAAAAAAGGTCTGTCGGACAGCCACATCTACACTTTAAGGATGTCGGCAAACGTGACATGAAAGTCGTTGACATCAATTTCAAATCCTTGAAGATCTTTCTATAGAATGAACAGCTGGAGAAATGCTCTAATCACTGGCTTGTGACACGCCACGCTTGCTAGCTGATGAAAAGCGATCTAGGAGGAAGAAAAAGCAGCTTTAACACGAACCAGATTGTGCAAGTGCAGCACGGAATGCCACGTTCGTGTTGGGTTACATAACCACTACAGCCGCTGCACAACTACAAACTTTGATATTTTTCATTTGCACACTTTCATTGTCTCTCGAGACTAACGGATACCAGCTAACAATTTGCTAACTAAATGTCAAGATTGGATTAGTTATTTTAGTTTAGTTGGACAAAAATGGGTGCAAAAAATACTTTATATCGGTATCTGAACCAAGACAATGAAGTACAGTATGTCAGGCTTACATTAGCCATGTGGTGAGACAAATAATATAACCGCTTAACTTGGATTTAATTGTATTGGTCCAAACACCTATACGTATATATATAATTGCATGAAATATATTTGTATTAGTTTCTTCAATTCCTACATAAACGTACAGATATGTATTTATCATTGATTTGTGATACCTTTGGAAACAAAACTACTGATTTAATGGGTTCTTGTTGAAATATGTGGCTTTATCGTATTATATATGTTGTGAGTATCCTATGTTTCTTACCACTAGTATTTCCATTGCATCGATTGATGTTTGAGATGAAGAGCACAGGTTTGAGAAGTAATTTTACTTCCCTCCACAAAGTTATGTTTCATACTATTTAGCAATTCATTTTTGACTAAAGTATAAGCTTTTTCTGGCTCTAAACGTTTTTTAGTGCCAGTTGTATATTAAATTAAAGTATATTAAAGAGTACAATTTAGTTTAAATTGTTACGAAATGTCCCTGCATGTCAGTGAAACCTGGAATCTGTACGCAACACAAGCGAAAAGCCTTTCAAATCTAATGTCTGCGTCGCATAATCGGGATTACTTAGAAAGTTCGAGTAACAAACAAGATTTCCAGCATGGTTACGCTAATCTACCAATATCGCATCAGAAAACTGTGTCATGTACGTCAAAGAATATCTACAAGAGCAAAATGAACGTCATAACATTGATGTCAACGGCTCACGACATAGCCACCTGGTGCCATTCTCTCATCACTTGTTTGAAAGCCGGCGAAAACATGCTAGGCTTGCTAGCTGATGAAAAGCGATTTCCGAGGACTAAGAAGCAACTCCAACACGAACTAGACTAAACATTCATGTGCAGCGCATGCAGCAAGGACAGTCACTCCCGTTTCGATCTACATTTTCACTACAGATGTTACACAAAGACTAACCAGAATATCTCTCATCGGCGCACATCCATTACTTTTCGAGACTAACAGGCGTCAACTAGTTATCTGCTAACTAAATAGCAAATTTCCACAGTTATTTTAATTTAGCTGGACAATTCTGTGCGAAAAATAGTGTGAATCAGTATTTGTACCAAGACAAGGATGTCCTTGAATCAGGCTTACAGCAGCCTCGTGGCTATAATTGGATTATATATATATATATATATAAGCTCATTCAAATGACGGAGAAACCACATTTTATGGAAACATCTCATATCATATTTCATGCATGGGTGCAACAAACACGTCTGATAAAGACATTCGTTCAGATTCATACAGTGACTGAGAGTTAAAAACTAATTTTACTGTCATTAACTCACATAAAAGAGCGTTGTGTTTTAAAGCCTGTCATAAATGAACATAACATGTATACATGCAAAAATATAATGAATGATATCATAGTTCCTACAGCTAGATAACAACCAGAATATGAAGAAACCTATCCTTAGATACAAACATCATTTACTTAACATATGACATGTTAGTAATACACATTTCAGTCTATTATATTCTGAATTAAATATTTATGATATGATGGTAATTATATAGTGTACACTATTTTACTCAGTAGAATAACGTTGCCATTCTTACCTTCTACATGCAGTTCTTTGCTACCAGGTATGGTATTTCCATGGAGGGTTTCAATGTGTATAATCCTGCGTCAAACTGTCGTATATTCAGCAACGTGAATGACATAAAGCTTTGTAATGTGTCCCCGTTGTATAGCACTCGATATTGAAAATTACTCTTAATCTGTGGAGAATTAGTCTGATACACTAACATCATTACTCCCTGATTTGGATGAATAACTCGCAATGTCCGTTTTATTCCTTGTTGATTGTAAAACCATCCAATGGTCATATTCTCTCCAACAACGGCACAAGCGGGACTGTCTGTAAAATATCAATATTTGCGTTGTCGTTTCGTTTATTCTCTTTCGTTTTCGATTAAAGGCAAACTACTACTTATGCGTCATCTACTTAATAGAAATATAATGTTCTTTATTGCCCTACCACATATATAGTTTTATATTGTCTCAATACCGGATAAGAGAATGATTTGGGACCATGCGACCGAAATATTATTAATTATCAATTCAGTAATGTATTATTTACCTGAATACAGTAATATCTTGACTAAGATGCTGCATATGTTAATAACAGTGGCTGTGTGTTTTTACAGTATGGAACTAGGTATTTATTTTCACTGTTTCAACGTTATCTTGATGAATATAGAAAATATTTTTAAAATATAAGAAATCTTTTTCTCTATTCCGTTCAAACTATTACAGCAACACATTCTAAGAGTATAAATGTGAACAAAATACAATTATTTGTTTCTTATCTTATATGTTCAACTAAATACCTTCGATGGTGAAAAAGCATCTCCCAGTTTCATCTCTACCGGTGTATAATTTGTAGAGTCCAGCATCACTCTGATAGATATTTACTATAGTAATCTTGTACATCCTACCGGAATCGTCGTTTGCACAATTCAGTCTGCCATACAAAGAAGAACCCGTTAAAACACTACCAGTCGACCCACCCAAGAGCGCACCAAGTTTATCATAGTTATATAAAGTGGAATGTTGTGCTGACATTGCAAATTCCATGATGATATTTCCTCCAACGTAGCCTTGCTTTGTTTCACCTGGTCCTGCAAAGACAGGCCATAAATAATGATATCCTTTTCATTGCGCAATATAAACAAACATTGCATTACTAGATACGTGTGAAATTGAACCATAGCATACAATATAATATATTTGTGGATGAACAATTAAATGGTGCTGCACAATAATTTAATTCAATGTAAGTCAGTTACAGGAATATATTAAAAAAGACGTAGGGAAATATTTCCGGGATGACAAAGTGAGCAGCAAAAACGAAATTGTTACATGTTTTGAAATTTTCACTACTGTTAGCCAAAACATGTATGACAAATCAACGTTTCTAGTAGATACAAATGACCAAGCAATATACCTCATGAGCAATATTATTAATCAACTTAAAGGTCGATTCATCAGCAAATCGACTGTAATGCAATCACCTGGGAAATTTCGAATCAACTGAAATTTTACATGTATTGTTTTAGCGTATCTAGTTTTAAGTTGGGGAGGGGGAAATATTTTCGCTTACAATTCTAGATTCCGGGGATATGAGTGTTCTAAAAACCGGAAAGTGGTTCTAATAGCATCAAATGTAAAGATAAAACAAAATAAAGTACGTGTACCACAAAGTGAGAAAGGTATTTATTAGTTAATGGTATAGTTACCTTGTCTTTCATAAATCTATCATTGATAACTGACATTATGACGTTTGTGCTTTTTCACATTGAATATGTGATCTAAAGATTAAGTAGTATTATACAATAATATAATAATAGTAAGCAAGTATTGGTACTATGAGACAACAAATAATTAATATCCCATCCTACCACAAAAACATAACGCAATTTCAGTAAGTCACAACAATTCGTCATTTCTGTAGTACACATACCAAGAACGTATATTTCTAAGTACCACGTGCCATCTTTTATGTGGTACAGATCAGTTTCAGTGTCGTCTGGGTACGTTTTAGGCCTATAGAAACTTTCTTTAATTTCATATATCCCTCCATCCTCCTTGCTGACGTTTTCGAACAATAAACATAGTTCTTGTATGGTTTGATTGTATACAAGCATCATTCGGCTGTTCTCGACTGTTACATTCACCTCTGCATGTATATTCATTGACAAATCTAAAATGGTGTTATTGTCCTTTTTAATATTGATAAATCCGAATAAACCTATATTTGACCACGTTCTTATAATGAATGGATGGCCAGCAATTGCGTGCATTATATCTTTGTCAGTCCCACTGAAAGTACTGCCTGCAATTAAAAAGAAAATATTAAAATATTACACAGAAAAGAGTCATACGTGTAATGTTAAAAAGTAACCGTAATTAATGTATAATACAAACAAAATATACGAGTGCAGATGTTAAAAGTGGAAATGTGTAAACGGTAAATGTTGCGGCGCAAAACTGTTTCAAATAAGAAAAAGTTTCAATATTTCGATTGAATTCAATGTTTAAAAAATGCAAAATATGTAGACCAGTAAATATAAGGGAAACAATACGGTGTATAATATTTCTAATACTCGTTCTTCAACTGCAACATGGAGGCCGATACAAACGTTGAACATGCTTTTTCCGTAGGCAAGACATACATAAATAAAGCATCAGACAGTCGGAGTACTTAAGTTTGTGAATCTAGCTGACGACTTATCAAATATGTGTTAATTAACGACACCCTGTGTCGCTCTACTGAATGACAATATGATGTTTCATAAAGTAAAGATACAATCAATCTTAAATAGTTAGGTTTCTAACCTTATAAAATAGAATCAAACATTTTTCATGGACTAATACAACTACAGTTTTCTTTAAAGCGCAACAATATGTTTTTCCTCAGATATAAGGCATGCAAATTTATTTTGTTAATACCATGATTCACAATCTTCTGGACGCCTGATGATTCCATCTGCTCTCTTAGTTAGTTGTAGTAATAGAATAATCACGTGAATGATAAATGGTAATAACCATATAACAAACCGAACATATAAGCCGATATAATGATAAATCTTTTCAAGTCAGTGATATGTGTTCGCCTAAATATTACAAGTGTAATGACTTTGGTCATTTCACACGACACGTATTGATGCCTAGAAACGAAGTCCATAACATTTAAAATAATTTGATAGCACGTTCACTGATTTCAAACCTGTTATCATTAGTTCATAAAAATCATACTTTGTCTCGAATTGATGTTTAAATTTTTTTATATGTATATATTACCTGTTGTTCTTAATGCTGTGAGCAAGAATAATATACTATTCCACACATGTAGCAAACCCATCATGTCGTAGGTCAGGCGAGGCATTTGTGTTGACTCAGTATCATGACACAGAATATAGAAATCCAGTTATGATCTTCACATATATTATGGTATTTTCTACACACAAATTGACTAAAGTATTAAGTGCACGTGTATATCATGCACCCTAAGAGATCATAAAGTGCATTTGTCTATCAGTTACCACATAAAACATATGATTCAAAATGAAACCATCTGATTTTATGCTGGTTTCCACATTTTATTTACTCGATTAGACGTATACAATTATTGCAAATCAATAAAACATCCTGTACCATGTAAACAGACACAACCATATATGATTGACGGCTCCTGTTGGCTTCTGACTCTCCATTATATATACTTAAGTGAATAGCCCACAATAAATATTACTGGTGGGAAATTATAATCGTTTACAAACAATAGGATTATGATTCCTGCTAAGGTGACGTACGTAATATTTGATCCATTTATTGTTACTACTTCTAAGAAATTTAATTTACTTCGCTCCGTTAGCATACGAAGAAGAGCGGAAGATACATTTATTGATTTCGAAATCATCAAGATGAAATTCGCAAACTCATCATAACTATCCAACATCTATCATTTGTCGTGCATGTGTTTAGTATTGTTCAAATTTAACACATTATGATGCCGAGTAAGGTGTAGTAACGACATGATCGCTAAAGGAGACATAATGAAGTTAGAGAGGTCCACATTGACTAGTTCTGATTGTACCCAGGAAGCCAGGAAGAGTTGTTTAAATTAATCACAAGAACGTTTTGCGCAATCAGTGTGAATATTTATCTATACCAAGCATGTCAAACAATGTGCTTGCCCAAAATTGACAAAAACAGAGAGTACATCGCATTTTTAGCGAAGGTTAGATTATAGATTTTTCGATATTATCCGATTGGCGAAAACCGCATGGGTTCAGAGTCAATTATTTAACGACGACCCAGGGTTTGTTTCATTATACAGATCAAAATCCTAAAGGTCACCACGCGGTAAGCAAATAAGTAATGAGACTCAGATTAGTATCCTGTTATTTTCAGATTCGCAACGTTATCCACTAAGTCACCGACAATTATTTTCGTTCTCAATTATTGTATATTTTAATTAGCTATGTATTTGTCTTGCTAACAACATTTATATTACTAGACATGACGCATATTCAGTTTACCTGGATAGATTAATTATATAGCTTTAGATGCATAACTGTCTTTTCATATACGCCCATCATAAGATGAATGGTATTATGTAATGACGTCCGTCTGTCCTTCCGTCTTTCTCAGATTAGTGCTCGAGTTGTAATTCTTGAACCGACTGGTATATTTGAATTACTATTGGCACGAATGTTACTTATATCGAAACGAAAACTAGAGCAACGTTCCGGTGATGATATCCAAAGCTATTGTCACATCGTATCGTATCCGATTCTGAACACTTTAGACGGATGCCTGTATCTGTCTACGTGTCTGTCAGTATATATGTGGTCTAAAGCGTTCTCCGTTACGGATCACTGTCGTCTCACCTGTATCTGCGTCGGTTCGAGTCCCGGATGCGGCCAATTTGGGTATGTGAGAAAGCTTGCCAGTAGCTTCTCGTAGTCGCTGGTTCTTTCCAAAGGGTTTTCATCGGTTCTTACTCTACCATTATTACCGGCCGCCGTCTATAGCCTATATTGTGCTGAAAAATGGCGTTAAACCCTATTACATCTACAACAACTTTAGTTTCTTGATTTAAAAAGAAATTTGGTTCCTATAACGTACCATCTACAGCAATTGTGTCTTCGGCAATACGTACATGGATGTTATGCATATGTTGTGTTTTTTGTAAAGAAATAACAGAACTTTACAAACATAGCACAATGTAATGTCGACATAAACCAACAGTTATAAAACTCACATCCATCGCATATCCTGAAATTGACAACAGGTAACGGTTAAAAGAGCATTTACTATAAAATATGTGAATTAAGGTTTTACGTAAATGCTGTCAAAGTTGCTAATCATAGCATTGCATCTATCAAATATGTTATTAAAAATAGCGAAACACATGTATTAATTAATACATGCTTTAGTAAAGGAGCTGACGCAATATTTAGAAACCATCGATCGAAATAAGTTGAATATCTAACAAACAAGGAGTCGAAAAAAAGTAAACTAATACATGCACAATGTGCATTAAGGTTAGCTGTAGATGACATAAATTGGAATTGCTGGAAGATCATGCAGAAGCAAGTGTGAGTTGAGCGTCAAGACTCATAAGTGCATTTCATTGGTACGTTCATGAACATAAATCATATACTGCCCATATATTGTTAGATATTGGCAACAACTGCAGAAGCAAGATTTCTGTTAATAGAATCATAAGCTGGTGGTTTGTACGTGTTGAACATGTTATTGGCCCTACAGTAACTTATTAGAACTAATGCAAACATAGGTATCGATATAAAGAGGGTCTCTTTATTTCAAAGTTGGTCTTTCTGCTAGAGGTTCTGGCAAATTATCTATCATACCACCAATACTGATGTTCGATAATTCTTAATTAACGCTTGTCAACATTTTGTAATTATCATTTATATTTTTGAACGTTCTGGTGCATAGTATTGACATCAATAGATCATTAAAACGTATGCTAATTTTTCTTCCTTTTCTTCCTTTCAGTTGTTTGCTTGTTCCATTTTAAAGGCAGCGATCTTTAAACATTGAAAAGGATAACAGAGGATAATATCATTATAGCATGTCACTCGATGTCTCCACATTTATATTCCTTCTCAGAAAGAACTATACATCTTAATGCTCCTATATCTCTAACAAAACCATAATACCTTCAAGTCAGTTTTAAATCTGTTATGAATTCTTGACTGTAGTCATTTTTGCTTTAATGTAATATTGGTTTTATAAAGGAACAGCTTGCATTTTAAAAATGTCCAACAACTCTTCCAACATACGCTATGCAATAATTGTTATGTTGTGTACAAGTGTATATTTTGAACAAGCTAACGTTCTATGATGCTATTATTTCAGCCGAAACTAATTGTAAATGTTATTCTTTTCTATCTTTGACAAGGAAGTAAACCCAACCAGTAAATTCATCTTTTGTATTTACAGTTCTCATTTTGTCAACTGACGATGGTATCCATATTATAGCAATACCTGCATCAAACAGTTCTATGAATCCAAGACAATAACATGTACATGTTTTTCAAACTCTGCAAGGTCGGTTTGGGGTAAGTCTCCACACACATTATCGTGGCATATTACAAATGTTACAAATCAAGTTGCATTTTGATTTACACTTATATTTGTGAGATTATTATTTTGACTTTGACGACTCGCTATCCATGAAGATAGTTTACAGTCCGACAACAACTATTTCATCGGGAAATACAGAAAACCAATTTTCTAATGGTATCACTATGACTAATTCAGCTATTGTTTTAACCTCAAATTCCGAAAGGGAAACCACACAACCATTTAGTACCAACTATCTTGTTCACTTAGCTGACTGTTCACAATCTCATCTCACACTCTCCATATTTTCTGAGTTTTCAGTGAAGCTTGTTATGGCATAGTTTGTACAATATGTACAATAGTTTGTAGAGGAAAAGTTTAGGGCTGATATAGCAAAAGATGATTGTGCTAAAGAAATTTGCTATATTCATTTTATTAACCTGATTTGAGGAGTCTGTTGCATTAATCTTTTTCGAATATCAAATATACGTTGTCATAGTTTTTAGCTTTTAACCTTTAACCTATATGGCAATGTTTAGATCGTGCTAAATGAGGCACAACCAAAATGATAGCCATTCATTGGTTTATATTCTGCAAACATATCTAACCGCTTAATTTATGTTCACATTTGCATGCCGTGTTCTTTCAAAATCACATTTTAATCAGTCTGTCATTTTCTAAACTATAAGACCGTTTCATTATACCACAATTGCTTACGTTGTAATTTTATTTGTTCCAACATCATTTTTGTATACTATTCTACATTTGAAACTGTGCTCAAAAGGTTTCATGTTTAGCGACCTTTGTCTCCCAAATATTGATATGACTTTACTAGTTATGTATATAGTGTAAATGAAATCCTTACAAAATTACAAATGAAAGTATCACAAAATTGGAACTTGAAAATCAGTAACATCTGGACACTATATTGCATGCATTGAAATTAGTTCATGTATATTAATGTATTATCTCTACTATTCAAATGACTTTACGTTTGGGGTAATTACCTTTGAATGAAGGCTTTACAGATGTATTAACATTGCTAATGATGTAATGCACATATTAGGTTTAGCGATTATCTTTTGATCGTAGATTTTGCGGTTTCTTTGCATATAAATGATAAATTATCTTAATGATTATTGATTATATTTTAAGATCTTGATCATATGTAAATAACATGTTTTCTTGGATTTGAGTTTGGAACGTTGGTTTTTCTTTTTGGAAATTATTTTGATTACCTTATCAAAGCACCCTAATTATGATAAACTGGTTCCAGTCTGACACACAATCTATTCTGACTGGATGTAATAATACCATTTGTTTAGTTGTTTGACGGTCTAGCTTAAAAATAATAGTCCATGTCATCAATGAAACAAATCCAGTTGTTAAGCTTAACTTGGCCCTGGTATACAAAATAACTTTGTCTGTATGACTTCCTTTAAAATTATGATGACTTCGTATACGATTGTCTCAAGAAGAGTAGATTTTTCTAGATGGGTGTTATCTTGTGTGAATTCAGATGTATCTCCAATCTGGTTTCGCAAAGAACAATTGGAAAAATCTAACCTCAGATTTGGGAACTGTCCTAAACTTTTTGAAGTTAAGGATATATGCTTTATCAAGTGTAGACGCTTAAATAGTTCATTTTGATGACGTTAATATCGACGTCATCAGATAAAGTAAAATTTTGGAGGACAGGCCTAACCCGATGAATGTCAAAGACTCTAATGTTTTGCTCACTATAGATTTGTCAGACGTAATATTTTATTCATCATACATATCGTTACTAAAATAATTGCCACCCCTCCACAAGTTGCTTGTAGCTTTACTTTTTTCTCAATGGCGTTTCCGTCCGACTTATTGAAGATACCTTATATGTAAGAGTAACCAGAGTAAGCTGATGAATTTTTGAAGTAGCAAGAACTTTAGAGAGACAGGTAAAGATGGTTATACTATTTCCAAAACAAGAGATAACATCAACAATGTGTTTACACGATAACACTTAAGATTTAAAAAATAAATAGTTGTTTCCATTGTCAGCATCATTCACAGCTCATACATCATATTGTCATGACCCTACGTAAAACCGCTTATGCTATCATAACTTGATCGGACGTCCAAAACCGGTGGTGATATGTTTGGTCTAGGGTTTACAGCACGCTTGTATATATGTGGTTAAATAGATGTAAGTACAAAATTTACACAATTATTGCGAATATCAATGATGTTGGACTGCATCACATCAGTTGCTTGAAAAGAGGTATTCACGCACACAAAGTACGCAATAAGCTAGTTTCATTCGGAAAACGTCCTTTCTCAAAATGAATAAGTCTAGTATAAGAACAAATATTTAGGTAAGCATGCTAGCATTGAACAATATAAAAAATATCATGGCCAAACCCATACTGAATCTCAACACAACATTTAATAATGTATTCAGCAGTTATACATTAGTATAGTCTTATTCAGGTTTCTGTGTTAAATAACCAAACTTCTTTGCAAGCATATCATGTATTATAAAGCATGGTTCATTCTAGGCTTTGCGATTGCACCAATACATATTATTATCAAGCTCATACTAAACGTATTCAATTCAATGCACATAGTACGTCACATAACTACGACAAATAAAAGAGAACTGAATAGTACAATACAATACAATCATTGCCGGATAATCAAAACACAATTTTATTTACTCGCGGAATATCTAAAAGAGTTTGATTAGCTAAGTACAAAGTCATAAAGATACGGTGGATAATTGATATACATATATATGTCAATTGGTGATAGTAGTGTTTTTGTTTTTTGTGTTTAACGCCATTTTTTCAGCACAATATAGGCTATACATGGCGGACAGTATTAGTGGTAAAGGAAGAACCCGGAAAACCCACTGAAAGAACCACCTACCCACGAGAAGCTACTGGCAAGCTTTCTCACATAACTGCATTAGCCGAATCATAGACTCAAAACCCACGCAGACTGAGGTTAGATGGCAGTGATCCTTAACGGACAGCTCTTTAGACCACTCGGCCACTCGGGGCCCCACAAAAAGGTTAATAGCTGTTAATAGTAATAAATATTTATGATTATAAGAGGATTAAATTGTTCAAAACAAATATAAAGAGGAATATAGTTACTGGAGCAACTGACTCAAAATGTACATCCACCTGTACATTGTTCATGAAAGGGTATGCATGCATCGCTGTACACAATGAATGAAAAATGTTACAAAATCGGTGGATTTAATACCTTCTGAAAATAAAATTCAGGACTTTACTTTTTCGGTTAAAGCTAAGAAAAATGCTTGTATATGAATGACACAAGATAAAAGCAAACAAATAGAATGATGATATGCACATTCACTTATTTTCATTGTTAATTGTTACGTTAAATATAAATAATACAATACTCGCTGATTGTATTTAAATGGCCTGTGTTACGTTTATTTTAAATACATAATGTAGTTGCACAATTTACTCAATGAACTTTAATGAAGGGAAGCGAAATTCTTAACGTTTGACATATTTTCGAACGCACAAAACAGATCTCAATGGCTCGTACAAGGAAAAAAAAACTTTGTTCTGAAATGACATACGCGGTTTCCTTGCAACTGCTGACTTGAGTAAGAATAGGAAACTATTTCACAGTTTCACACAAACCATGATGCAATCCAATGCTATTTATATATCAATGTATTTTCCTGATTTGTTCCTATTGACGTTTCTTCATCCGAATAGGATAGAACGAACTGTTACGATCATGCCAAATACTCTTTTACATAAGCATATATAATGAGAGTCAGGTAAAGGGTTAAGTGTGAAGAGTTCATTCAACTATCAGTTAGTACATGATAGGCATGCCTACAATTTAAACCTTTGGGTCCATTTATATACATATTCACACTGTATTAATTATTCAAATGATGACATAAACTCCACCGAGAAATTGCCATGGTAGCCACCAATACATTTATTTGAATGAAGTCTATGAATGGTAAGCCAATTGGTTATCACTGCAATAAGAAATACTTGAAAACTATTTCACTCTAAACTCTCGTCTAAACGTTATTAAATAGTGTAACAAAATACCAGTTTTATTTGTTAGCCCTATTATATAGTACCAGATACTGATTAAAATATTTATGATGTGAAATACATATTTATTTCTAAACCTGTGTTGAAACCTTTTTGAAGCCTGCAAACTTGTTGACTAATACAAGGTTGTTGAATGCAATATATATTTATATAATTTGCGTTGCAATATTGATCGCCGTATAGTTAAGATAAACGACCATGCGGCTATTTACTTGAAATTGTCCATGACCTTTGACACTCATTAACATGAACTACTATATATAAACTGGACCATGCACAGAGCCTAATAGTAAGTATATTCTATTAACAGTACAGTCCACCACTAGTGTATTCTTTTTATATTTAAATCAGATTCTTAACAATAAATGACAATGTACAAAACGTGCAGTTCCTGATAATATACTGTAATTGTCACACTTTTGTTTAAATTATGTTAAGTAAAAGAATACATTGGTTCAAATATATCTATGAAAATTACAAATATACAAATTGATCAAATGCAGATGAAAATTTAACTTTGACAAGAATACTATAAAAAAAAACATTTTAATTATTGACTACTAATAATCATATTGGCAGTAATTTGCGTCCATTGGACTAACCAAATTGTTGCAAATGACAATAGTTGCCATCTGTCCAATTACATGGTACGTGCTACATATGGTGCACTTTATCTGAATGTTACTTACTATGTTGACTTACATCAGCAGAATATTTCTGTTTATAAAAGCAAACACTTCCCTTTAAAATCGTGTATTACAAGAATGTAATTATGTACAATCTACTGAAGAAACCTCGCCGGTGGTTTGTAACCCCATACAGATTTAAATAACGTAAATATTTAGTATGATATAACAAAGTCAACATAGCTTAGATAATTCAGTCATTGATTTACAATTGCTAACATGACGGTGCCCAGAGTGGCTATGCGCTTTCATGCTTAACGGACTTTCCGTGCTATTGTGTACTAAATATATATATATATATATATATATACATATATATATATATATATATATATATATATATATATATATATATATATATATATATATATATATATATATATATATGTGTGTGTGTGTGTATGTGTGTGTGTGTGTAGGGAGAGACAGACAGATTGATGGTGATTGACAATCTCTCTCTCTCTCTCTGCTGAAATGTATCATATTACAAATTCCTGTTTAACTAGGCGAAACCTGAATTTCGACATTAATTTTTGTGTTTGCAAATGAGATTTTTTTAAAACAAATACACATCCACCTACTTGATATTTATTTTGATATAGATTGAGCGAAAAATATGTAATGACAAGATGTATGCATTTGGTAAATAATCGTTGGCACCTTGCAGCATATTACCATATTCTATTGCTTTGAAAATATGATGTATTGATCTATAGCTATACCAAAAGTAGTCAAGTACATTTCTCCAACTTCCTTTGAAAACAGTTCACAGTGATAAACAATACTGTCAAACTGTGTAAAATGTTTACTTAATTAACTAGTAATCAATTAAATTCACATTTATGCCAGCTATACGTAATATGGGGCATAAGTGTTCAGATAATTATTTCTGACTAACTTAGAAATTGTCTAAGTTAACCGTACATCCTCCTTTACCTGACGTGTTCTAAGTCTCGACGTTATCAATCTAAATATAGCAATTTATGCAGATACACGCATTCTCAACAGTCGTTTTTTGTAACAATTTAAATATAGTAACCTTACTATTGTGATGTCTCTGTGAAATTAATCTTTGAACTCAAGAGAGCGCCTATTGTATTTCTTATCCATTACTTCCTTCGTCAATTGCTATCTTATCAGCCATAGCCAGGAAAATACATTGTATGTCACGCATATGTGCTCATCAGTTAGAAACCTATTGTTTGATATGTTGATAATGTTATTTTTCACGATAGTTGATTGTTCGTATCGAGCTACCGTCAACAAAAATTGACAGCAATGTATGTATATATATATATATATATATATATATATATATATATATATATATATATATATATATATATATATATATATATATATATATATATATAGAGAGAGAGAGAGAGAGAGAGAGAGAGAGATTGATAGATATATCTCGAAGATTTGTAAAACGTTTCTTCTTCTGCAATTTCAGATCACGAAACTAATATATTTTAAAATATAAATTTTCAGCACAGTTTCCTTTCAATATTATTTAAGTACATTAAAGTGAGAGTTAAAAGATGTATTTACGATACAAAATGTTAATAAAACAGCGAAACTAGAAATATACGAAAACGAATTTTTTTCCAATATTGAGCTGAACAGGTGTGTAGGATACAAGCATTGTCCAGGATTACACTGTTGAGCAAAACAAAATTATTGCTATGTTTAAGATAATAATCATATAAATGAACATTTCTGGTGCTCCCATATTTGAAGTACGAATGTCTCTGACGGACCAACATTAGTTTATAAATGTTCAATATTATAATTCGGGTGCTAAGGTAAACAAAATAATTTCCAGAAAGAAAAACCAAAGTTCAAAACTCAAATCCAAAAATACATGTTATTTACATATGATCAAGATCTTAAAATATAATCTATAATCATTAAGATAATTTATCATTTGTATGTAAAGAAACCGCAAAATCTACGATCAAAAGATAATCGCTGAACCTAATATGTGCATTACATCATTAACAATGTTAATACATCTGTAAAGCCTCCATTCAAAGGTAATCACCCCAAACGTAAAGTCATTTGAATAGTAGAGATAATACATGAATAGTAGAGATAATACATGAACTGATTTCAATGCATGCAATATAGTGTCCAGATGTTACTGATTTTCAAGTTTCAATTTTGTGATACTTTCATTTGTAATTTTTTAAGGATTTCGTTTACACTATATACATAACTAGTAAAGTCATATCAATATTTGAGAGACAAAGGTCGCTAAGCATTAAATCTTTTGAGCACAGTTTCAAATGTAGAATAGTATACAAAAATGATGTTGGAACAAATCAAAATACAACGTAAGCAATTGTGATATAATGAAACGGTATTATAGTTTAGAAAATGACAGACTGATTAAAATGTGATTTTGAAAGAAAGATAAACCAATGAATGGCTATCATTTTGGTTGTGCCTCATTTAGCACGATCTAAATATTGCCATATAGGTTAAAGGTTAAAAGCTAAAAACTATGACAACATATATTTGATATACGATTAAGATTAATGCAACAGACTGCTCAAATCAGGTTAATAAAATGAACATAGCAAATTTCCTTAGCACAATCATTTTTTGCTATATCAGCCCTAAACTTTTCTTCTACAAACTATTGTACATATTGTACAAACTATGCCATAACAAGCATCACTGAAAACTCAGAAAATATGGATAGTGTGAGATGGGATTGTGAACAGTCAGCAAAGTGGACAAGATAGTCGGTACTAAATGGTTGTGTGGTTTCCCTTTCGGAATGTGAGGTTAAAACAATAGCTGAATTAGTCATAGTGATACCATTAGAAAATTGGTTTTCTGTATTTCCCGATGAAATAGTTGTTGTCGGACTGTAAAATGTCTTCATGGATAGCGAGTCATCTAAGTCAAAAAAATAATCTCACAAATATAAGTGTAAATCAAAATGCAACTTGATTTGCAACATTTGTAATATGCCACGATAATGTGTGTGGATACGTATACCAAACCGACCTTGCAGAGTTTGAAAAACATGTACATGTTATTGTCTTGGATTCATAGAACTGTTTGATGCAGGTATTGCTATAATCTTGATACCATTGTCAGTTGACAAAATGAGAACTATAAAATGCAAAAGATTAATTTACTGGTTGGGTTTACTTCCTTGTGAAAGATAGAAAAGAATAACATTTACAATTAGTTTCGGCTGAAATAATAGCATCATAGAACGTTAGCTTGTTCAAAATATACACTTGTACACAACATAACAATTATTGCATAGCGTATGCTGGAAGAGTTGTTGGACTTTTTTAAAATGTAAGCTGTTCCTTTATAAAACCAAGATTACATTAAAGCAAAAAAGACTACAGTCAAGAATTCATAACAGATTTAAAACTGACTTGAAGGTATTATGGTTTTGTTCGAGATATAGGAGCATTAAGATGTAAAGTTCTTTCTGAGAAGGAATATAAATGTGGAGACATCGAGTGACATGCTATAATGATATTATCCTCTGTTATCCCTTTCAATGTTTAAAGATCGCCATTAAAAAAACTAATACAGAATATGTTTTATAGTAAACATTACTAAATGTTTTACAAGTTGACAATAAGGACAGATATACGAGAGGAAAAATAGTTGCCACATGTATGTTACCACAAGGCTGCCTATTTAGCTATCTTTAAAATTAAAATGGAACAAGCAAAAAGCTGAAAGTAAGAAAAGGGAGAAAAATTAGCATACGTTTTAATGATCTATTGATGTCAACACTATGCACCAGAACGTTCAAAAATATAAATGATAATTACAAAATGTGGACAAGCGTTAATTAAGAATTATCAAACATCAGCATTGGTGGTATGGTAGATAATTTGCCAGTACCTCTAGCAGAAACACCGACTTTGAAATAAAGAGACCCTCTTTATATCGATACCTATGTTTGCATTAGTTCTAATAAGTTACTGTAGGGCCAATAACATGTTCAGCACGTCCAACCTACTAGCTTATGATTCTTTAACCAGAAATCTTGCTCCTGCAGTTGTTGCCAATATCTAACAATATATGGACAGTATATGATTCATGTTTATGAACTTACCAATGAAATGCACTTATGAGTCCTGACGCTCAACTTACACTTGCTTCTGCATGATCTTCAAGCAATTCCAATTTATGTCATCTACATCTAACCTTAATGCACCTTGTGCATGTATTAGTTTACTTTTTTTCGACTCCTTGTTTGTTAGATATCCAACTTATTTCGATCGATGGTTTGTAAATATTGCGTCAGCTCCTTTACTAAAGCATGTTTTAATTTATACATGTGTTTCGCTATTTTGAATAACATATTTGATAGATGCAATGCTATGATTAGCAACTTTGACAGCATTTACGTATAACCTTGATTCACATATTTTATAGTAAATGCTCTTTTAACCGTTACCTGTTGTCAATTTCAGGATATGCGATGGATGTGAGTTTTATAACTGTTGGTTTATGTCGACATTACATTGTGCTATGTTTGTAAAGTTCTGTTATTTCTTTACAAAAAACACAACATATGCATAACATCCATGTACGTATTGCCGAAGACACAATTGCTGTAGATGGTACGTTATAGGAACCAACTTTCTTTTTAAATCAAGAAATTAAAGTTGTTGTAGATGTAATAGGGTTTAACGCCATTTTTCAGCACAATATAGGCTATAGACGGCGGCCGGTAATAATGGTAGAGTTAGAACCTATGAAAACCACTGGAAAGAACCAGCAACTACAATAAGCTACTGGCAAGCTTTCTCACATACCCAAATTGGCCGCATCCGGGACTCGAACCGACGCAGATACAGGTGAGACGACAGTGATCCGTAACGGAGAACGCTTTAGACCACATATATACTGACAGACACGTAGACAGATACAGGCATCCGTCTAAAGTGTTCAAAATCGGATACGATACGATGTGACAATAGCTTTGGATATCATCACCGGAAAGTTGCTCTAGTTTTCGTTTCGATATAAGTAACATTCGTGCCAATGGTAATTCAAATATACCAGTCGGTTCAAGAATTACAACTCGAGCACTAATCTGAGAAAGACGGAAGGACAGACGGACGTCATTACATAATACCATTCATCTTACGATGGGCGTATATGAAAAGACAGTTATGCATCTAAAGCTATATAATTAATCTATCCAGGTAAACTGAATATGCGTCATGTCTAGTAATATAAATGTTGTAGGCAAGACAAATACATAGCTAATTAAAATATACAATAATTGAGAATGAAAATAATTGTCGGTGACTTAGTGGATAACGTTGCAAATCTGAAAATAACAGGATACTAATCTGAGTCTCATTACCTATCTGCTTACCGCGTGGTGACCTTTAGGATTTTGATCTGTATAATGAAACAAACCCTGGGTCGTCGATAAATAATTGACTCTGAACCCATGCGGTTTTCGCCAATCGGATATATCGAAAAAATTTATAATCTAACCTTCGCTAAAAATGCGATGTACTCTCTGTTTTTGTCAATTTTGTGCAAGCACATTGTTTGACATGCTTGGTATAGATAAATATTCACACTGATTGCGCAAAACGTTCTTATGATTAATTTAAACAACTCTTCCTGGCTTCCTGGGTACAATCAGAACTAGTCAATGTGGACCTCTCTAACTTCATTATGTCTCCTTTAGCAATCATGTCGTTACTACACCTTACTCGGCATCAGAATGTGTTAAATTTGAACAATACTAAACACATGCACGACAAATGATAGATGTTGGATAGTTATGATGAGTTTGCGAATTTCATCTTGGTGATTTCGAAATCAATAAATTTATCTTCCGCTCTTCTTCGTATGCTTACGGAGCGAAGTAAATTAAATTTCTTAGAAGTAGTAACAATAAATGGATCGGATGTTACGTACGTCACCTTAGCAGGAATCATAATCCTATTGTTTGTAAACGATTATAATTCCCCACCAGTAATATTTATTGTGGGCTATTCACTTAAGTATATATAATGGAGAGTCAGAAGCCAACAGGAGCCGTCAATCATATATGGTTGTGTCTTTTTACATGGTACTGGATGTCTTATTGATATGCAATAATTGTATACGTCTAATCGAGTAAATAAAATGTGGAAACCATCATACAATCAGATGGTTTCATTTTGAATCATATGTTTTATGTGATAACTGATAGACAAATGCACGTTATGATCTCTTAGGGTGCATGATATACACGTGAACTTAATACTTTAGTCAATTTGTGTGTAGAAAATACCATAATATATGTGAAGATCATAACTGGATTTCTATATTCTGTGTCATGATACTGAGTCAACACAAATGCCTCGCCTGACCTACGACATGATGGGTTTGCTACATGTGTGGAATAGTATATTATTCTTGCTCACAGCATTAAGAACAACAGGTAATATATACATATAAAAAAATTTAAACATCAATTCGAGACAAAGTATGATTTTTATGAACTAATGATAACAGGTTTGAAATCAGTGAACGTGCTATCAAATTATTTTAAATGTTATGGACTTCGTTTCTAGGCATCAATACGTGTCGTGTGAAATGACCAAAGTCATTACACTTGTAATATTTAGGCGAACACATATCACTGACTTGAAAAGATTTATCATTATATCGGCTTAAATGTTCGGTTTGTTATATGGTTATTACCATATATCATTCCCGTGATTATTCTATTACTACAACTAACTAAGAGAGCAGATGGAATCATCAGGCGTCCAGAAGATTGTGAATCATGGTATTAACAAAATAAATTTGCATGCCTTATATCTGAGAAAAAAATTATTGTTGCGCTTTAAAGAAAACTGTCTTATGCTTTATTTATGTATGTCTTGCCTACGAAAAAAGCATGTTCAACGTTTGTATCGGCTTCCATGTTGCAGCTGAAGAACGAGTATTAGAAATATTATACACCGTATTGTTTCCCTTATATTTACTGGTCTACATATTTGCATTTTTTAAACAATGAATTCAATCGAAATATTGAAACTTTTTCTTATTTGAAACAGTTTTGCGCCGCAACATTTACAGTTTACACATTTCCACTTTTAACAACTGCACTCGTATATTTTGTTTGTATTATACATTAATTACGGTTACTTTTTAACATTACACGTATGACTCTTTTCTGTGTAATATTTTAATATTTTCTTTTTAATTGCAGGCAGTACTTTCAGTGGGACTGAAAAAGATATAATGCACGCAATAGCTGGCAATCCATTCATTATAAGAACGTGGTCAAATATAGGTTTAACCGGATTTATCAATATTAAAAAGGACAGTAACACCATATTAGATTTTTCAATGAATGTACATGCAGAGGTGAATGTAACAGTCGAGAACAGCCGAATGATGCTTGTATACAATCATTCCATACAAAAACTATGTTTATTGTTCGAAAACGTCAGCAAGGAGGATGGAGGGATATATGAAATTAAAGAAAGTTTCTATAGACGTGACGACACTGAAACTGATCTGTACGACATAAAAGATGGCACGTGGTACTTAGAAATATACATTCTTGGTATGTGTACTACAGAAATGACCAGTTTATATGACTTACTGAAATTGCGTTATGTTTTTGTGGTAGGATGGGATATTAATTATTTGTTGTCTCATAGTACCAATACTTGCTTAATATTACTTTATTATTGTATAATACTACTTAATCTTTAGATCACTTAATAAATGTGAAAAAGCACAAACGTCATAATGTCAGTTATCAATGATACATTTATGAAAGACAAGGTACCTATATTATTAACTAATAAATCCCTTTCTCACTTTGTGGTACACGCACTTTATTTTGTTTTATCGTTACATTTGATGCTATTAGAACCACTTTCCGGTTTTTAGAACACTCATAAATCCGGAATCTAGAATTGTAAGCGAAAATATTTCCCCCTCCCCCAACTTAAAACTAGATACGCTAAAACAATACATGTAAAATTTCAGTTGATTCGAAATTTCCCAGGTGATTGCATTACAGTCGATTTGCTGATGAATCGACCTTTAAGTTGATTAATAATATTGCTCATGAGGTATATTGCATGGTCATTTGTATCTACTAGAAACGTTGATTTGTCATACATGTTTTGGCTAACAGTAGTGAATATTTCAAAACGTGTAACAATTTCGTTTTTGCTGCTCACTTTGTCATCCCGGAAATATTTCCCTACGTCGTTTTTAATATATTCCTGTAACTGACTTACATTGAATTAAATTATTGTGCAGCACCATTTAATTGTTCATCCACAAATATATTATATTGTATGCTATGGTTCAATTTCACACGTATCTAGTAATGCAATGTTTGTTTATATTTCGCAATGAAAAGCATATCATTATTTATGGCCTGTCTTTGCAGGACCAGGTGAAACAAAGCAAGGCTACGTTGGAGGAAATATCATCATGGAATTTGCAATGTCAGCACAACATTCCACTTTATATAACTATGATAAACTTGGTGCGCTCTTGGGTGGGTCGACTGGTAGTGTATTGACGGATTCTTCTTTGTATGGCAGACTGAATTGTGCAAACGACGATTCCGGTAGGATGTACAAGATTACTATAGTAAATATCTCTCAGAGTGATGCTGGACTCTACAAATTATACACCGGTAGAGATGAAACTGGGAGATGCTTTTTCACCATCGAAGGTATTTAGTTGAACATATAAGATAAGAAACAAATAATTGTATTTTGTTCACATTTATACTCTTAGAATGTGTTGCTGTAATAGTTTGAACGGAATAGAGAAAAAGATTTCTTATATTTTAAAAATATTTTCTATATTCATCAAGATAACGTTGAAACAGTGAAAATAAATACCTAGTTCCATACTGTAAAAACATACTACCACTGTTATTAACATATGCAGCATCTTATTCAAGATATTACTGTATTCAGGTAAATAATACATTACTGAATTGATAATTAATTAGATTTCGGTCGCATGGTCCCAAATCATTCTCTTATCCGGTATTGAGACAATATAAAACTATATATGTGGTAGGGCAATAAAGAACATTATATTTCTATTAAGTAGATGACGCATAAGTAGTAGTTTGCCTTTAATCGAAAACGAAGAAGAATAAACGAAACGACAACGCAAATATTGATATTTTACAGACAGTCCCGCTTGTGCCGTTGTTGGAGAGAATATGACCATTGGATGGTTTTACAATCAACAAGGAATAAAACGGACATTGCGAGTTATTCATCCAAATCAGGGAGTAATGATGTTAGTGTATCAGACTAATTCTCCACAGATTAAGAGTAATTTTCAATATCGAGTGCTATACAACGGGGACACATTACAAAGCTTTATGTCATTCACGTTGCTGAATATACGACAGTCTGACGCAGGATTATACACCATTGAAACCCTCCATGGAAATACCATACCTGGTAGCAAAGAACTGCATGTAGAAGGTAAGAATGGCAACGTTATTCTACTGAGTAAAATAGTGTACACTATATAATTACCATCATATCATAAATATTTAATTCAGAATATAATAGACTGAAATGTGTATTACTAACATGTCATATGTTAAGTAAATGATGTTTGTATCTAAGGATAGGTTTCTTCATATTTTGGTTGTTATCTAGCTGTAGGAACTATGATATCATTCATTATATTTTTACATGTATACATTTATGAATGAATGTTATGTTCATTTATGACAGGCTTTAAAACACAACACTCTTTTATGTGAGTTAATGACAGTAAAATTAGTTTTTAACTCTCAGTCACTGTATGAATCTGAACGAATGTCTTTATCAGACGTGTTTGTTGCACCCATGCATGAAATATGATATGAGATGTTTCCATAAAATGTGGTTTCTCCGTCATTTGAATGAGCTTATATATATATATATATATATATATATATATATATATATATATATATATATATATATATATAATCCATGGCCGATTTTCCTCGAAGTTTGAAACATTATTTATTTAATATTTTATTCTTTAGGTAAAACGGGTTATAGTCTTTAGTTTGGAATATGCCTCATCGTTGCATTGAAAATTTAAGTTTGCATTTAAGAGATATGATGCTAAAAATGAATAACGTTTTTGCACTTTAATATACTCTAACTTTGTTTCTTTGTTATCTCACACCATTAAAGATCTACCAACGCTGATGTCGAAAATGACGGCGATAACAATTTGGTGTTCTTTTTTGCATCCAATTTAACTAAATGTACATTTAGTAACTGGATAATAATGGCAATGCATAACTGTTAGTTCACAAAAAATAAATTTGCTAAATAGTATAAAACATAAATTGGTGGCGTAAATTGAAACTACGTCTCAAAAAATGTGATTTTCATACATGTCTCGATAAAATGGCAATTCTAGTGGTTGGAGACATGGGATAGTCAAAACTTATATTATACGATAATGCCACATCGTGCAAAAAAATCGATACAATCAGTGTTTCGTTTCTAAAGTTATCACATTTCTTAATAAGTACATGACGGTACTATTATGTAGGAATTTAAGATATTAATACAAATATATATCATGCAGTTATTTCATTAGAATATTCTCAATAAAACAGATGTGTAAATATTTTGTACAGATACATGTACTATAGGCGGACTTACACAGACCATTTTCCATGATGTCACAACCAACATATCAGATACTATACAAGAAATAGTAACGGTTCAACCCACGGAAAGACAATGTAAGTAACGTAACTGTCTGTAACATCATGTTATGGGAAGTAAATGAGGAATATAGAGACAGCAATTAAATTTTGTATAGATAATAAACGATCTCTTACTGATTATTTTAATCTTGGCTTAAGCTAGTGCTAGTGATATACTCTGGCAACGTGTGTGAATGGCTGAATAATGTAAATGAAACTCCCACTGTTCAGAATAAATCCTGAAACTATCATGACCGCTTGTGCGCTCAACATGACCAACCCAGGTGAAATGAATGACAAATGTTCTCACGATCGCGTTAATACAGTACCTAAGACGAACATAGTCAACACCCTTGATGATGTCAATGATTTAGTAGTCATATATGATCTCAAGTTTGCATTGACAAAACAAGCTGCAATATATGCAACAACAAAAACGTCTTCGTGCTCAATAAATCGCTTATATCTTTCTCCAACACACGACACTTTGAATGAGTTCACCTTCTGACACTGACATCATGTGACTACGTCATTATCTAGAGAGCGGTCACGAAGGCAATGTAAATAATATAATATATTAAGATGTTTGGACCAATACAATTAAATCCCAGTTAAGGGGTCATATTATTTGTCTCACCACGAGGCTGCTGTAAGCCTGATTCAAGGACATCCTTGTCTTGGTACAAATTCTGATACAGACTATTTTTCGCACAGAATTGTGTCCAGCTAAATTAAAATAACTGTGGAAATTTGCTATTTAGTTAGCAGATAGCTAGTTGACGCTAGTTAGTCTCGAAAAGTAATGGATGTGCGCCGATGAGAGATATTCTGGTTAGTCTTTGTGTAACATCTGTAGTGAAAATGTAGATCGAAACGGGAGTGACTGTCCTTGCTGTATGCGCTGCACATGAATGTTTAGTCTAGTTCGTGTTGGAGTTGCTTCTTAGTCCTCGGAAATCGCTTTTCATCAGCTAGCAAGCCTAGCATGTTTTCGCCGGCTTTCAAACCAGTGATGAGAGAATGGCACCAGGTGGCTATGTCGTGAGCCGTTGACATCAATGTTATGACGTTTATTTCGCTGTTGTAGATATTCTTTGAGCGGAGATGTTGCGGTCCGCTCAAAGTTTTGCAGGAGGTCAGTCATCCGACGTACATGACACAGTTTTCTGATGCGATATTGGTAGATTAGGGTGACCATGCTGGAAATCTTGTTTGTTACTCGAACTTTCCAAGTAATCCCGATTATGCGTCGTAGACATTAGATTTGAAAGTCGCTTAGTCTTTTCGCTTGTGTTGAGTCCAGGTTTCACTGACATGCAGGAGAGTTCTTAGTACGCAGGTGTGGTACACGGAAATCTAAGTCTTCAGGTTCAATCTAATGGTGTTCCACACTTTGCCACAACCTGTAGAGTGTTGATGATGCATTTCCATTCCGCCTGTTGAGCTCAGCACCGAGCGATAGTTTTTTAGTGTTGTTATTTGAACGGTACGTGAACTGACAGACTACGTTAAGTTCGTAGTTGCCGATGATGCTGAGCGGTCAGCATTCTGAGCCATCACGTTTTATTTCTTTATGTTAGTTGTCAGCCCAAACTCACCGCCTGCTTTAGCAAAGCAGTACAACGGGTTATGTAAGTTAGCGTGTGTATGAGTGGCTATCATGTCCCTGTTGGCTGCTTCAAGCACATTGCTCTTTGCCTTTAGTCGTATCAGGTTGAACAGTTTGCCGTCTGATGGCGTGTGCAGGTAGATCACTTTTGTGTACATGCAAAATTCATGCTAAAATTGAGGAAATGACGCCCGAGTTTCTGTTAAGTTTTACTCTCTTAGCATTTCCTGTGAAAGTTCGACGTCAGAATTTACTTAGTATATGGGCGATCACTCAAGGTTAACCATCCCCATTTACCCTAAGTCTGGTTTTAATGCGCCAGAAACACACCCGTCATCCCTTCTCAGATCCGTTTAAATTGTTTCCGCCGCGCTTAGTTAGGCCACTCGTGAAGGACTGGGGCTGGGTTTGGTTGTCAGAGGCACTATTAGATGCAAGATATTGTGGGTTTTCCAAAGGTATGTGAATGGTTATCTATCATATACACCCAGCGATCTCAACTCTAGTAATTCAGTTAGCAAATTATACCACACATTGTTTTATCAGGTTGTATTATTTCATCTCCATCTCTACAAAAGTCTTCCGGATTTGTACGTAGATGCTAGCTTTATATAAGACACACATGATTAAGAAAAATGACATTATTGCTCTCTTTTGGAAGTTGTGCTCATTTAAGACTTCAAACAAGGTGCTATTGTTTTTTTCAAATACTGCGCATTAAGACCAATATGCGAATAATGGCAATGGTCGGACCTATCAACCCTAAGTACATGTGTTCTGCGCAAGAGAAAATAGAAAATATGTGATATAATATTAAAGTTAATAGCGAAATGTCAACCGCACTTAAAACGAGTAATTATTATCTTTTATACGTTTAACCTTCATCAGTTCTAACCTGGAAAAATGTAGGCAACGGTACGATCCTGAGTATAATAATATGCCAACTTTGTTTCAGTTCTAACGTAATGTGTGGTGACATGATACAATTTATAATATATATATATATATATATATATATATATATATATATATATATATATATATATATATATATATATATATCCTTTCGTCAATTTTAATGTTTTATGTTATAATATATACACGCTTCATTCAGCGGTGATTCATTTTGCAATAACAATTTAGTCTAATTTTATACTGCATAATATCCACCTTTTATAAATCTGTGTATGTTAAATGCAACGATCTTTTATGTTACAGTCAAAAGATAATAAGCCCAAATTGTTTAACTGATATACTGTATAACGAACAATATATTCACAACAAAAAATTATATTAGCGTAAAGTTTGCCACTCGTCAGTTATACGTTAGTATCTGCACCAAACTTCTTATCGAACCTCAAATGTAACTAGTCAGTTACATTGACGTTACAAAAGTAAAAGTAACATGATTGATATCCTTTAAACATGCCTAAATATCACAAAGCAAAACACACACTTACACACATAGTTGTTGGAAAGTGATCCCCTTGAACTTCTCAATTCTAACAATCGCATGAGAATGCAATCATAAAGTCCTCTGGTTGAAATTAGCTGAGAAATTTATAAATGTAAATATTAAAGTTCGCTTTCAGAACAGCCTTAGTTAAAACTCAAGATACAACGTAATATATATATAACAAAACTAGCAAACAGGGATAGCACTTTCATTTTGTTGCATATCCATATGTTATGACTCTTGTGCTTCGACCTGATTAAATAGGAGCTGGTCGGTACACGCACGCAAAGTTATTTGTGCCTTTCACTCACTGATAATGGTTTGAATATAAGTAGAATACGTATTAAAACTTACCTAATCTGTTTGTTAGTATTATTTGTATTAAATAATAATTCCGCCTAGTATTGTCGAACATTATCCACTATAATATATATATATATATATATATATATATATATATATATATATATATATATATATATATATATATATATATATATATACGACAGGTGTGCCTCTAACCATCGTCATCCCTGTCTTTACCGTAGCGGTTGTTGTGAGCATAGCGATCATAGCAATGACTATATGTCTAATATGGGTTCAGCGCAGGAATAGTTCTAAATTGGAAGCAGGTACTTTGACTATATTACATTGATATCCTTAGTGATTTTGTAAAGCTGAATTCTTTTTTCGCAATGTCAACATCTGGGTGATTACTATATCTAACAACACTGTTGCTTACTGCATGTTTCTTAATTTCTTTGTTTCCACTTTAATCTTCACAACGAAACTAGAGGAAAATAGAGATTCAGATTGCATCATTGCTTCAAACTAAGAAATATCATGTTAGTAATATTCATAATATGGTGAAATTTGAGAGCTACTTACTTTGTATCGTTCCGTAATTACCTGTGTATGATGTGTCTAAACCTACTCACGGCTTTGTGAAAACTAGTTTATGCTTTACACACAGTCTGTTATCAATCCGTAAATCAAGTATTCCTAACTTTCTTTTTCCTCTCGTTGTGTGTAGTAAGTCGTCTTGTCGTCGGGAAATGTGAACCCATGTCGCTTGCTACGCCTTCTATAATGAGGAGACATATATATAGGTCTCATTTGGCAGAAGGATGGGGTAGCCGTCTGACACTTTCCAATGACTTGCTTCATTATTCCTATGCAGCCATTCCATCGGAATCAGGTATGGTTGATACTACAGAATACAGCACTTTCTTGCTATCAGAGGTTGAAGATGACAACCAAGGTGTCCATTGTATCGCAGACCACAACGGCTTAAGTAAAATGACTGATGGGGGGATATTGATCCCGTGTGACAAACACTCAGAGGATGGTAATGTGGATTCTTATCCGTCGGTTTATTCTTTAGCGAAGGCAGCAGATTGTGTTGGGTATGGCTACAATTGTGTCGTAGACGGACTGGGTACAAGACACGAACCGCACCATATTCAATCTTTATATGGAAAAGACAGTAAGATACCACCATTTTCATATAGCAATACCAGTATGTGCGTTTTATTACTTTTGGATGATAATTTTATTTAATAGAAAAAATTATTGAGATTTCAAGTTATAAACACTATGTTGTAAAGAAAAGAAAAAGGATGAATATGTTTGCATTTATCAGCTCCAGTCATAAACAATTTATGAATTTCAACATTTCGTAATTAGATATGTATCAAATTAAAACTTGGCGCATATAGTGCCAATGCATTGATATATTATCATATGCTTTGTCAGTTGTCATTTCGACATTGAACAGGGATTATATATGCCGAATACATGAAAATGATGTCGTCTAATATTAGTGTTTATTAGTTTAAAGTAGCAGTATTAGTTAAATATTTCACACACATTTATATTCATTTAAACTCTTACAAATTTGTCTATATATTCGACATATTTATCACTTACAAAAAGAACGGATGGATTATGCAAGGATGAATATGAGATGATGGACACTGAAGTCGCCTTTGATGCACGCAAGACTTTTGAAGATGATAGGATATATTCTGAGTCTACTAAATACCAGACACCGTTATGTCCTGTTATGTATGGAATTTATCAACTGCTTCGTGTCCGTCTGTTTAAGGTATTAATATATTAGAAATACCACCACCTAGAGATGTATAAAATGCAAACTTGTTGTATAGATTATATATTGTATACATCATTTATTATCAATAATTATTTCCCGTTTCAATGAATTTTTCTTTCGTCGTCACTTTTATAGAACAACGTCGAGTCATCGAGCAATGTGAAACCACTTCTTTTGTTACTCCTTCTACATTAAGAAAACCTCCATATATTCCTCCAAACGAGAATACGTGGACGCGTGGTCAAGTTCCTGAGAGAAAAGCATTTTCCAATGCCATGCTTAGTCTTCCTTTCACAGCCATTTCAACTGTCGCAGCCTCTCTTGATAATACATGGTGCAGCACCGACTCTCTCTCGGAACCTGAGGATGAAAAACTAAGTGTTGATTGTATCACTAACCCCAATGATACAGTTGGACGGACTGATGAGATGACATTCGTCTCATGTGACAGAACGGCTTATGATGGTGTATTGGATACTTGTGCACCTACATGTACATTGAGATCAGCAGCAGGATGCGAAGAGCACATATACAAATGTATCCTGAATGGAAACGGTTCAAATCAAGTATCGCAAAGTACTCAAGATTCGTATACGCAAATCAAGAAAGAACCAAACGTTGCATTTAGGAATACTAGTATGTGTATTTTATATTTTCTTTCGTTATAATTTTATTTCATATAATATATTATACGATATTTCCAACTGACTCTGCTTTTGTGTCTTTAAAAGAAGCGAAGGAAAGCTAATTAGTGAGTGTATTTATTTGCATTGAATACATGTTAAAACAGTCTCATATCGTAAAAAATATCTATTTATTCTCCAGTTTAAAAAAACTGTTAAACATTTGCTTATTATCAAAGTATAGTTGTTGTAATTATTTTGGTACATTATCAAATGATGTCGAATGTTTTATTAAGTCAATTGGTTTGTTTTAAGTTAGAATGAGCGGGATATATCGATTATTTACTAATTTTCATGTTTTCGGTTGTAGTGATTTAGAAGATGTCGTATAAGTAAACTTACGAGCTAAATATCTCACTCGTACACATAGTAACGTATTGACCTTATTACGTACTTTCTTTCATGGCAACGATCGATAATTGTAAAACTATGGGAGGAACTGACTCACTATTGTGCAGGACTGAATATGAGATGGTTAACATATCAACCGACTTTCATCAAGAGCAGACTTTACGAGATGCTAGCGTAGGATGTAAGACAGATACCGTTGTGTAATGGTAGTTAGGGGTTAATTTTAATGAAGCAAATCACATAGTATGGGTTGAAATAATCTGTTTTATTTCATTTATTGATCCTATTGACGACGTTTTAAATGTATTAACTATGCTAGCTTTTAATTTATGACAAAGTGATATAATTACATACACGAAAGTTATTTATGGAAATGATTTTCAAATAGACGAATTAAATGTTTACTTGCTAGGAATTATTTACCCAATTAATACATTTGTTCATGGAGTATATAAAGACGAAGGTTACGGATCAGTTGCGAATATAATAAATATGAGATCAGCATAAATATCAATATAAAGATATGTTCCACTATCTTCATAGCAGAAAAGTAAGCAACATAAAGTTCGAAACCGTAAATATGTCGCTCCATCTATAATATATTGATTTGTTCATTCTTTTTGTTTGCAATTAATATCAGACTATTTTCATAAAATTATAAGGATTTTCAAATGTAGAGTTCATAGTAAAAGGATAACGTTTAGTAACAAACATCCACCACCCGCTAAAGCCCCAAAATAGCTGCGTATTAAACTAAGTTGATTTTTAATCGTTTTTAAGTCAGTTCTGAGGAGATTACTGTTTGGCAAGATCCAATGTGATGAGTATTATATCGAGATTACGTTTCCACTTATTGTACAAGAGTTGCAATACTCCTTTGAACGAGTAAACCTTACCTTAGCACATACTTAGCGAGTATCTGTAAAAGTAATGTAAATATCCTACTATTGTTGTCTTTGCTTAAATATCGACCAAATGGTTTAATTATTATGGCTTCTTATTGCACAAAAACGACATACGGACATGTACAATTTATGATTGTACATATATGAACTGTGAAGCATACTTTTTTCACTGACCGAGAAACAAATATATTTGGGTGAATCAACACCAGGCGTTTACTCAATACAATGAATTGATAATAAAGAAATATTTTGTTTTTAACTACATCATTGTATCAATGTCTTGTCCGAAATATAATATTTCCATTTGTTTTACTTCAGTCTGTAGTGTACATTTTCAGAATGTAAATATATATGTTTATGCTACTCCCTTTAGAAACCATGTTACGTCAGATAACATTAACGTTGCTAATCTCTTTGGTATGTAATTATAATTAATTTTCTATCCCTTTTATATATTCAACAACAATTAAATCAATAAGCTAGCATGTTGGAAATGGATAGTCCATTCAAAGTACCTGCTGAAAGCCACAAACAGTTCATAATTAAAAAAAATAGGCAAACCTTCTCAAAAGAGTTCAAATTAACTTGAAACACATTTACAGCAAAACGTATTTGTTTTAATTTTACTTACTGGAGCTTTTGGAATCCGTTCGGATTGGAAGCTAAAACGTTTAATTGCAATATGATTTTTTCAGGATAAAGATGCCATGATGAATACCGATGGAATGCCGAAGAGGAGACAAAGACGATCCCGGGCATTTATAGTACAGTTACTACGTTGTCGTTGTATTCTAACTAATACTATTGTTCTACGTAATACAAAAATGACGTGATATGTTTAATGCAATCATGGCCATTTCGGCATATGTGTTATCTGTGGAAACCATGTCTCACTCGACACGCTGTGTTGCGTCAGTTGCAAGGAGAATATGATCGAATAGTACTTATAAAGGTTAACAATATTTAAACAAACCTACACCTGACGCAAACGAATTGATCTTTTTATTTTTAATACTTGTTCTTGTATATATTCAACTAAGTCTTGTATGCATACATGTCTATTTAAACGTAATGTTTCATAACATGCAAGCTTAGCTATAATTAAAAATTACACATGGATAATTAACGAGTCAGCAAACTTCATGATGTTTGACAAGATAATAATTTGTAAATACAAATCTGATTCTGAATAGAATCATCATACATGGAATGACGTATTTATGTGAAGTACATGTGTGTGTAAAAACCGCATATGTTTACATATCTGTTGAGACTTTGGTTACGCTTGTGGTCGTTGAGATTATTACAAAGATTAATATATCTGTTCCATAAATGATTGTGATAAGTATTTAGCCTTTTTCTATCTTATTGTTTAGTCATGTCTAACACAACGTTATACATGTTACTATTTGGCGTTTGTATGGAATCATTCTATTCTAGATTGTTTTTTATCCTACAAATATATAACTTTATCTCGTTAATAAAAGCCTGCATATTGCTTTTTTTCTCACATTTCACTCTGCTAATATGCACCTTCATCTCTTGTGTTCTGACAATGTTCACGGTTATGTTAGAAATAGCCATGTTAAAGACTGCATATTGTCTTACGACAGACATCATTAGACATTTTCACTGTACAAAAACAAATATTAAGGATTCACAATATGACACGGAATGAAATTAAATTCATTCTGGATAAATGCACCTTGAATCATGCCTTTAATTTTATGTTGAGAAAACGTTATATTATCTATATTGACAGTCACAGTCCTTGCCTATATTTGTTATGCATCATTCGCAAACGTTGACAATATAAATAAAAGAGAGGAGCAAAGGAATGATTATCACTCTCTGTCTCCCAAATAAATTCCAAATCATGTAGGCGCCGGTTTAAATAGAAAATGTGCATTAGTATTATGTGCCAATTCCACGGAATATATAAACACAGCTGATAACAGTTCCAGAGATATGTAAAAGTGCAATGGAGTCTATAACTAGAGAGGATAAATGTTTATGTTCGTAAGTCGAACAAAATATGTTATGCACGATGTACCATTCACGTAATGCTCTGCTTAGAGAAGCAACGTTGATATTGAAAGGTAGTTTGCTGCTCTTTCCACATTGAATATCAGTTGTTATATAATCGCAACCAGTAGCAATGATCTTTAAATTATAATGCAAAATATGTTGGACACGATTATCCAAAAAGATCCGTACCAAACTTGGTAACAACATCAACAAAGCCAACAGTGGTTTCAGAGTCAGCGTCTTCTTTGATTTGGTATAATATAATTTCACATGCATAGTTCATATAAATAACATTGATTTGAAGTAGTCATAATGAAACAGTGTCTTTAGATCATATACGTCTTGCTTACATTTCTTTTTGAAAACAGTTAGTTAATGTCTTTTCTGCTCTTTTGTTCATTTGTTTTCCGTTGTTGTTATATTGTTTAACGTCCTTTTTTCAGCTCAAGATTGGCTATACACGGAGGGCAGTATAAATGTTTGAGCTCGACGATAAGGTACAGGCGAGATTTCTAGCATACCCACATTGGCCGAGCCCGAGACTTAAACCCACGAAGACGAAAGTGAGATTGAATTGTTCCGTCATCTTTTTGACCGATATTTCTCAGGTTGTCTGCACAATCTCGACTAAATGATCAAATGAGTGAATAAGATGGGTACTATGGACAGTTTTGCTCGTATGCATCTTACAAAAGGCCCTTTAATTTTTGTTACTATGTATGTTTTTAAAATAAGCTTTAAACTATAATTGTTACACTCCTTCGCACTCTTTAGCTTCCCACAACAGCATTTTAAGATCGTGCTTAATATACCACTTTTGCTTCAATACTCTGTGACCTTGATATTTGCTAATGATACAACATTGGCGTAGCACTACGGTTGTTGTCAATTCTACTTTGTTGCTGACATTCAATTCGTTAACAATTGACACATATTCATCCAACAATGAATCTATGATATTTGAATCTACTTTGAAGCGTTTACAACTCCTTTACTTTGTAGCGATGTATTCTTTAAAGTTGCTTGATATTTGCATTGATTATAATCTTTTTGGAGACTCCCATATTAAGCATAGGTTGTTTACTGAGTAAATGGATTATACGTACGAAACGTTTCGTTTTCTTACGTTTATGAAAATAGTACTAATCTATGTTACGGTTCCTATCTGCTAACATTTTAATAGATAATTAAGGGTGCAAATAAATTAATGAAACTGAAAAATCAATAAAACTGATAACATTACTAAGTGCCAAAGTCGAGGTACTAAATTGTTAAAATTCGAATGTTGACCCATGCTTCTGAAATTCTTTCTAGATTAAACAACCAGTTTAAAAAATCACTGCATTTGGGGACGGCTGTATGTTGCACACAACATCAATTATCCTTGCAACTGAAAAACCTATACAATCTCACAGAATCGCAAATGTATAGCCGTAATCATAGTTCACTTTTGTTTTCTTTCCATAAATTTAAGCCTGCACGGTGTTCAAGAATATAGACGTTACGTAAATTCTATGAAAAGTAGAAACTCAACATGGTGCTGTACATTTCAAGTATTTTGTCATGCTTTTGCTCTTCTGTATATAATCCAGACCTATATGGACATTGTGTAATAATTTACTGTCATGTGCTATATTTTTTGCGTTGCTTGACCAGATTGCAGTCATCTTTTAACATTGTAAATGTCAGTATATCGACTGTTTAGCAGAGCAATGAATCTTGTATTCGTTTATATACAAATGTAAAATGAATGTATATACATGTATAGCTCCTGTGAAAGCATATGTAATATGTATATTAATTATATCAGCACAATATATTTAGATACTTTTTCTCTGCAAGATATATAACCTCTTAAAATAAAGATGGCTTACTATTATTATCAATATTAGTATTATATTATTATTATTATTATTGTTATCATTATTAATATTATTATTACTATATGATTATGAAATACCACGCACTCTTTGTCTCACCTCACTCTCTATACTTTTCTTTAGAGCTGTTACACATGCTAAACGTAAATGAAAGATGTAGTCACTAGTTCAAGCGCCGATTCGCAAAAGCGGGTATACAAACAAATATAACGCTTTCCTAACGCTATAAAGACAGTTGATCTATATGTGCCTAATGCGATATTACTAAAAAAAAATGTTAGAATAAAAACGTTCACTTGCCATCGAATATGTCCACTCTGTCACACAGTCTTTTGTATGTATATGAAACGTCCATGTAGATTTGTTTAGATGTTAGGCTAAGTTAATGTTCCCATATCACAAATGGTGTGGTGTGGTCTGTCTAGATCACACCCTTTATAAAAATGTGTACATAATAATATTGATTCATTAAATCGCGCTAGCTATATACATATCACTGGACCTTTTCATTACTACTACATATATACGGATAACAGTTTATTGTAACTAACTGGAAACATTATTTATCATATCATAATTAACACTTTGCAGATCTGAGAGTGAAGTAAAAAGTTCACACATAATTTTTATAAGTACACTTTGCAAGAATACAATCTAATTCTCACTTGGCCATTTCAAATGTATCTAATTTCTCTTAAAGGTGAGTACAAACGTCTTTCTCACTATCTTTCTAGAATTGCAAGTTTATTTCTTCTTTTATACGTAGCTGCATTTGTATCAATATTTCCTCTTTTGGGGTTGATTCTACACATGCCGAATTTCTGAAAGTTGTTATAAACGCATCAACAAATGTGCTGACTGACATGCATGTACAGATATTGAAATATGACGTCATCCCTCAAGACGGCCGTAAATATCTCAGTGTTCAGGTTCCAGGATTAGGTGACTGCAGCAACTGTAAGATCATTGGTTTTATAACGTTAGTTTACATCCTCATCAAAGATTTCGGCAAAAGTTTTATCCGAGGGATTGACACAGTCATGGATGATAAACGCAGATAGCAGTATGCACGGTTCTGCGAAGAAAGAAGATGAATATATCATATATTTGATATACGCGTCATCATTGAACAGTGCCCAGCGTGGAATGTCCGCCCCCCTTATTTTAACTGCATTATCGTCAGGAAGGCAATTGATAATGTTGACCCCGGGAGTATATGGAAGATATCATAGACTCTATGGAAAAGCGCCAATGGCAGTCAAAACATTGGGAAGTTTCAAGAGTACTTTGAATGCATCTTTATCTTTTACAAGACTCTTACCAAATTAATCAAAGTAAGGTCTAGCGTAAGGTAATAATGATTTCACTATGCAAATCAAAACATTATAGCCTCAATACAAAGATCAGACTTTACAACAGCAATGTTTAAAGGCTCCAAGATTTGGAGAGCATTGTATACATACATGAGCAATGTAAGTTCATTTCAATATAGTTACCCTAGTACAATCTGAAACATCTATTAAGAAAACAATATCGTTAATGTTAAACTTTTTCAACAAACTAGAGGCAAGACGATTTCCCTGGTGGAAACGTTGCGCATGACCAATCTGGCTCCCCAAGAACTCATACGCAAGTTAGCCTTCAGATGAACAGAAGCTTGTAGGGGCAAAATGTGAACAGTGAAAGATAACCCGGCAAAGGACAATAATAACCTAGCTGGAAGTGATATGACATTCCTGGGGATGGGGGTGAGTGAGGTGAGGCACAAACCATTACTCAAGATCGACCTAGATGTATATCATGCTTCCTGATGTCCAAGATGGGATGATGAAGACTACTAGTCCTCTTTTTCAAACTATATCTGTCTTTATCATTCCCTTTCTCCAATTGCATTTTTATGTCTTTTCTCTTTCTCGAATTGCATCATAGTACTTGACATCACTTTTAATGTCTTTCTGGTACATATAAGTCAATGGCGCGTATACACAATTCGCAAATACCTGTCAAATTGTTTGATAATGTCAGTTTAAGGCAATAACTATTTCAAAATTCACCGTACATAACGCGCCTACTAAGGTACATATCAAATAATGATAATATCCGATACTAAATGGTTGCGTTAATATAGAGGAACGACAATTTGATGTATTTACCAACCACTAAATATAATCGCACTGTGTGATGGAGTAGGCTATAAGGTGGAGCATTTATTTAAGTAAGGCATAATTCAAAATTTGTGTAGAATCTGAATATAATAAAGACAGTCGTTGTATGAAACTCATCTGATACAAACAAAATACGATAGTTTTTGTTCTGAATTACATGAATGACAGATAAATTATTTAGCGGATCCAAGTCGTAAATGGAGAAATAGGCAATTGCAAATAATATTCCGCTGATTTCCTGCAAACGTATATATATATATATATATATATATATATATATATATATATATATATATATATATATATATATATTGAGAACAGTTTCCGTTCCGTCGTCAATACTGAATATTCTTTCATCGAGTGATTCAAAAGAGTAATATTGTAACATGGTGCGAAATAATTAGTTAAATATATTCTGTATTTCCATCAGAAAATAATTATTCCTTTTAATATATATCAAGCCTGCATCAGATCCAACGTTTACATGAATAAACTAACTTATCGGATCAACAAACTCACCCTACCCTTGTTTGTTAATTTCTTTTCATCGGCTGATCATATGCATGTAATCATATAAATAACACACAGTGGCTTAATAAAGCAGTATGATTTGTTTTGCCAGTAATATGTAGCATCAAAATTATATTTTATGTCATTTTGTAAACTATATGACCTATATCAAAATAAGACAAGCCCGATTGGGTGCATCGTTGTTAAGGAAGAAAGAGAAGATATCTTCAGAGGAACGAGAACGGTGTTTTAACGAAAATATTAATATATATCGCTTAAATTTTATTGAGTTTCTCTTTAGTTCTTCAAGCTCATAAAATTCTTGTTTTTGTTGCTGCATGCACATCGTTGGTAGACACAAACAAGGATATATTTAGCACATGTGAAAATTGGAGAATTAAAACACAATGATCATTGATCATGATTCTATATTTCACACTTCTATAGCAACGGTCTGTAAAGAAAATACTGATTAAGGGAGTGATGTTGTCTGGTCCAACAGTCTGGGGCAATGACCCAATAAACGATTATGCAGAACACTGGAGAACAAACCTAATACAGATATTGTTATTTAAAGGATATAAGTGGATCTGTCAAACAAGATATATGAAACTGCTCAATGATGACGTATAATGTCAAAACATAATTACCATCGAATGTATCAGCGACATCAAGCTGTCAGTTACATTTGGTTGATATTAGGACGAAAGCTTGTAACTGGATCAATTCACATTGAGCCATTACTCAGATGAAGGCGAATAACAATGGCAATTCATAATAAGCCAGGTCGTCATTTGTATTACATTTTATATACACTTTAGTACAAATAATGTGACATTTATGTAAATTCGGTAGATTGAAAATATTGATTATAATTCCGTTTTGAGATGGAATACAAGGCTGGCATTCAAATTCAGTCCAAAATTTAGAAATATCAAGCTAAACGCAATATTTACTTGATATGCAATGATAATAAATACAATTCTGCAATGGCAAAAATATATAATGAAATTGGCATATGCATTAGACGGAATATTGTTCATCATACATCAAAAGAAGCATAGGGACATCATTATGAACGAAGTAGATCAAAATGCAAAGCCATCGACTATCGTTTCCAATTATCAATATTCAGCATATTTGTGCCGTACAGGTGTTCGTTTTTGCATACATCAGTACCAAACTGTATTACACAGAGATTTCCCAAGTCAATCAGGTGTAGACTTGGCGGATGAATTTCGTATGTTTACGGTGCTGAACATAATATTCGTACATGCTTTAATTAACGCACATCCATCTGTTCAGATAAAGCATGTAAAATAACCCAGTTGTTGGGCATATAATGTTTGATCACAATATATGTTTTTGAGATTGAATAGGCTATAAAGCCAATATAAAATATTGTTTTCCTGGACGTTGCTTTACTCCATCATTGCTTGTTACGTTGAACTGTTCATATAATTCCCTACGATAATACTTAGCATGCGCAATCAACAGTCTCACGGACATACGGTATATCTGCGGACTCCTTAGAATTATGTTCTTATATCGTCAAATATGTAGGAAGGAAAGTAGTTTGAAAAGCTTAGTTATTTATGGGGATACTAAATGGCCGTATTTACGAAGTAATAGTTATTTCAAAATACACGCCTAAAAGACAGCTACATATATATATATATTTATATATATATATATATATATATATATATATATATATATATATATATATATATATATATATATAACACAATACAAATGTTGATTTCTCTAAGAGAACTTCTGAGTGCAGATTGTAACCTTTCTGGTTTAATTAGATAACAAAAAGAATCAAAAGAGGTCAAATATTTGGAAGGTATTTCATAACTGATTAAGACAACTAGTTATATTTTCCTATTTGCTGTTTTTGGGTGTTTCATCCTTTTAGTCAAGAATGTCCTAACTTTATGTTCATAAAATAGATACTTTATGAGTGTAACTTTCTGCAAAATTACGGTGAATATCACATGCTTTATGAGATCTGCTCAATAGTTAAATTGAAGAGAACTGTGTATTGTTGTCCTCTGCAATATTATGAAATCGTATATTACTCAACTCACAGAAAGCCAAATATCATAAACACAAGTAGAAGGGTTCGGCTAAAGCGAGAAATAAATTAGTATTAGAAAAATGTGACATGTGTCAGATACAAATAATAGTAGAATACTACAATGTATTCATTGCAACTCTTATGTAGTAAACTTGAAAGCATCCACATCGTTACTCTAATATTATGTCAATATGTTAACATGCTGTGATATAAATATGGTAAAATGTGCCGACGAGTATTATTCAATAACATAAATCTTTTAATTTATTGACTTCAAGCACAACAACGAAAACTTCTGTTTCAGAATGTATTCAGTGTATAATGTATTTCAGTGATGATTATATGAAGATCATATACTGACAGCAATTTAGTTTGAACATTACTTTAGAGCACAAATGAAACATTTACCTTACAGCTCATACATTCAAAAGGGCTAAGTCTAACACTGATGATGCAATCTAAATTTCCAAGCATGAAACGCTTTCTTGGTAGAGTTACCTTACTAAATGTACCAAGTGAACAACACAACATGACCATAACCCTCTCCAGTTAACGATACAATGTGTATTGCAATGACAATGATAAGGTGAATTATTTGGATTCATGGATACAATTCATCTGCAAACATCCTAATTTTAAAATAAACCGGATAGATCACTACATAATTATAAAACATAATGTACTAAATACGTAGTTTGTAGAATGCAACACCTGTCAAGAAACACAATCCTTGACCGCATACAACTGTTGAAACATGCACTATTATTCAAACAGATATGCAACAAGATATTACACCTAACACAATCATTGGTAAATAACACAATGGTACACAAACATGAAGAATAAAAGACTGTAATATATATATATATATATATATATATATATATATATATATATATATATATATATATATATATATATATATATATATATAAATAATGTTTTAGGTGAATAATACGTTGGAACATAAACATTTTAAACGAATCAAATTGATAAACTACATTTAACACATATGAACTCAAGACCTATTTGCCATTAAATCACCATTACCACCAGAAAAACCCAATCTCCTTACAGATATATTTTGCTTAACGTTTTTTGTAAATTTATTATCAACGCTAAGAACAGGCGATTTAATCATCCACTTTTGCACTTATAATATCCTATATAATATTAAGTTATATTCTTTGAATAGTTGCATCAAATGTTCGAGTGAATACCATTTGTTTGTAACTTATTTATTTATCTTTCCGATATTTTTAATGACAACTCTGATGTTAAATATGTGCCACTGTATGATATCAAACCCGTCCAACAGCTTATTTGCTAATATCTGATTCCCTGATTGCAGTACAAAGTGGTCCTATCTAAAATGCTTCTTTTAATTTTTTTCTTTCATGCATAAAGAAAACAACCTACTCATATATTGGTATTAAAATGTCATCGGGATCATGTATTTTTTGACTTGGCAATAGTTGGTTGTTTAGGATAAATCGCTTACATATCCTGGGCATTAGTGGGTTGTTGAGAATAATTCGCTTACATATCCTCCCAACTATTGATTCTCAAAGCTAATATGAAATACAATGCATTTTCAGTGTTGCCTTCTCTAGTTTTAATAAGATACTGTTATGTGTATTAGTTTATGGTCATTTAAAACTATGCTGTATTGCAAGTCGCTAATTTTAAGAGATTTGATATGCCATCATGGTTCCTACCTTCAATTGGGGCATCTAAAGGAATATTGGTTTAGCTATGATTTCCGATATAATCAAAATAGTTTTGTACTTGTACATTTACTAAATCACAATCAACATTATCAACGTTCTCTTTTTAAGGTCTTTTCTTACAATAACGGTTTGTTTTCTCTTCAAACAGTATAAATAATTAGCACAAACCATAAGGCTAACAATAAAAGGATTATAAGGTTTTACAAATAATTATATCAATGCACGAAATTACAGTCTACAGAGATCTAAGAATCAAATTAGGAACTGATTGATATTGCAAAAGGAAACTATCCAGAGATAATGGGTAGATACGTAACTGAAACAACTGTTTAAAGTATGAATGGAAATAAGATCAAACATATAAATATAATTCTATACCTGATTCAACTTTTTATCATCGTTTCAATGTGTAATGAGCATTAATCATCTCTTTTATAAATGATACTTTGGTAGTTTACAAATTAGACAAATTAGACAGAACAAATTATGTTTGGCCCTCGATCATAATTAGATACTTCATTGGATAGATACCAATATAAATGTAATTACCTCTGTAAGCAATTAACTCGAGTGTGGTATCATACAAAACAACTAAAATGGAAACAGACAATAAGGATACAATATAACATACTACAATAATTCGTTAAACATACACATACACTGGTTTGTTTGAAGTTGATTCATTTCCACCATAAGTGGCTAACAGCTTATATATTAATAAGCATAAATATATCAATAAGGAAAGTAACCATGTTTAATTATAAATGAATACTTAAGACGACTCAGAAGCATTGCACGTCGAGACAATCATTCTACATAAAGGCTTAGATAAGCATTCACCAAGTACAACGTACAAAGTGCTGTTTCATTGCATTAAAGGGTTCCAACCAACAAATGTCGACTGGAAAATACTGAAATAAAACACAAACCAACAAACAATGAAATTAAATCAGATACGTAATACATGCAAAAGAAAAATAAATCAATATTTTGTCCTCATCCACGCTTATAACTTAAAATTGCGTGCTCTCTCTGTTGTTAAAAATGCAGTTCTGTAGAATATCGTGAATCCCCTGCTTATCACATATATTAAACAAGCTAAAACTCTTGGACGCAATTCAATAAAAGATATAACAAAATATATAATATGCATATACGTGTATCATTATTTTTTCATCTCTTGAGTGTTTAGTAAATCAACTGAGTTTACTTTCTTATGTACACCATACGTCCTTATATCCGGAATGTAAGGAATCGAGAAATGGATGATGGTAGGAACGATTGTTAAGATTTAGATGACAAGATATTTAGATATATAATGTAATCACGTTGACACACTAGTACTTACAATATCCTCTTTTGGTTGACTTTCAATTTATAATAACCATATATTGTGTATGAACATTTGTAATACTGTTATTGCTAAATGTATATTGACATCGTACTTATTGTTTTAAATGTACGTCCAGTGTTATCAAAGTAGAGCATATTCAGCCATATTGCGTTCTATTGCATCTATGTAAAGCGATCAATATGACCAGCTTCCGCCTTGGTATATAAAGCTTGAGAATCAAAAAGTCTATTTAAGTTCGTGGAAATATGTAACAATATTATATGACTCTATGAAAGACTGTGCAGTCGACCTATTTGGTTTCTAATTGCACTCTTAATTTTACGGACTACATACGACATGTTACTGTCATTCAATTATGTTCTCCAGGCCGTCACAAAATGAGCCTGTCTAACAAGGAGTTGATTTTTGTATATCATTGTTTTCATGTCAACAGCTGCCAGTATTCATCAACAGTCATCTGTACCAGCAACACAGTTTTATAACTGTTCATTAGCAGCCAACAAAACAGCGGGTGCAGTATCAACAAAAAACTTCATTGGTTATGTGTGTGTTCTTCTGGCTTATAATTGCAAAGTTAATGATATTACAATTACAATTACAATTACAATATGTTACAGTTAAAAAAAAAACTGAATATCAAAGTTTAGTTTATAGCCGTTTTTACGTTTGGAAATAATCGTAATTATGTTTGTTTAATTTGATTTATCTGTTACATGTTGTACGTTAAAGACCAATACTGAATCTGATTCTGTCAAACTCCCAAGTCACAATGTAATCTGTTGTCACGGGTAATTATACCTGACATATTTTGACGTGCATTTAAAAACAAATTCCTTTTAGACGAAGAAGACGTTAGGGTATTGATCTACGAAAAGTGTAACAAACGTACTTTGAGATTAGTTTGATATTGCTTGACAAACAAGCGTAATACCGTATTAAAGTCTCTCTCATATCTTTTCTTTTCTTATACTGTATGATTATTCCGATAGTGTTTACTTAACAGAATTATTGAATCTTTAGTAAGTTTCATTGCATTTTTCCATTTCTTCCAATATGTGTGTCCTGCTTTATTTGTTACATTTTTGGTAGAGCAAGATTATAACTTCGTCGTATACAATTAGAAGAAACTTGTATGTTGGCGTGATTGCATTAGATTTTATGTTTTGCAATCCGAATGTTTCTTTAAATAAATCTAATAAACTATCACGTCATCTTTTGCAAGTGATATTTTCCACCTTTTTTTAAATAGAGTTTGATGCAATCGCATATTTGTCTCATTCGCTTTCTGTCATATTGCCTTATATGACAAGATGCTCGTGTCAGTAACATTTTAAAGTATCCCTCATTTTGCTGCCTATTGGGCATGTTTTAGTAACACTTTCTTGCTTCATTATTGCATTCCACATGGCATGTTTGATTTATTTCGTATAGTACCGTTTCACAACATCTAGCTGAATATAAAGTCTCGTTGTATTTTAAGACCTCAATCTTTGCATAGTGTATTTCAGGTTCTTATGTCCTTTCGATTTTATTTGCAAACTTTTAGAGCTTTCATTTGGTATGTTTTCAAGAACTAAAATCTATATGACATCATGTTGTGATATAGAGATTATACCTCTCACAGAGTCTAAAAGAGCCTCTTAATACGTGTATACAATTATTAACATGAAAATCTACTAAAAGCTAGTGCATAATACCCAATTTTGTTGTCACTGTATTTTTGCCCCAAACGTAGGTTAATCAACGTCCTGTATATGAGATATGCACAGTGTCGTTAGATGTATTACAAAGGTTTCTCGATTGGTTATTGATAGCGAATACAAAAGTGATAATGCGTCGCGATAATGGTCAACCACCACCATTTGTCGGTTTATCCCCACATAATTGGCTGAAGAATTTTGTAGACTATTATGTAGAAATTAATACCGATCATAGATCACTTCATAAACTATTACGCGAGTTCAAGAAACTAATCATATTACAACCGGATAGAATCCAATGTGAAATAGCGCGTGAAATAATTTCAGAAACCCCATTAAATGATTTTTGGGAAGCGTGGAGACCAAACGATTTGATAGTGGCAAGTAGAAAGATAGTCAAAGATACACTTCAGATGAAGTTACTTAACACACACAATGACAAATTTTCAACACTTCCATTGCCATTGTGTTATAGACCCAAGGATACACGAATACAAAATATCAAAGTTAATATTCCAGTCCTGACAGAGAAGCAGATTCTAGTGTGCAATGATATTGTGCTGGTTGATATCAATATCGTCGAAGATGCATTGCTTGCTGATAAATCCCCATGGAAGCTAGGATACGCAGCAATGATAGATTCATCGCAAGGGTTGACTATATTTGATTTAATTTTTTGGATCATAGATAATCGTATTGAGTGGTCGAATTTAGTTTATCTTGCGGTGTCCAGAGTACGAAGAATAAATGAACTTCGAAGAGTTGTTTTAGACTATAATGACACTACAATAAGTGATATTGTCCGCGATGATATAATCAGAAAAAAACTCTGGTTATAAACAAGAAAAAAAAAATAACAGAAAATTTGACATTGATGCCGAGTTTATAATCACACTAAAACAACAAGAGAATAATCACTGCGCGAGTTGTAATTGTATAATGCGTTGGTGTTGGTCGGATAAAGACCCCAGCCAATTTACCGTAGACAGAAAAAATAGCAGTGTTGGTCATACCAGAGATAATGTGATGCTGACTTGTCTTGAATGCAACAGACGAAGAGGTGATAGTTAAGACCACGTGGTGGTAATTGAGTATCCTCGCGTATCACTTATAGTTGTTCACGAGTAAATCCTCGCTTAGGAGCAGTTGAATCCAATCTATAGACTGGTGGTCTACCTGTGGATCGTGTTATGCTAGATATTTTATGCGTAGTTACACTCCAAATAGGATCAGTAGCTTTTTTTTTGTCACCTTCAAGCTGTCCTGGTTTATATAAATATCTAACAGTGACATTGCCTAGTATTGGTTGTTTTGAAAAATCATTTTGTGGTTTTACAGGTTTATACTTTTTTAATCGTGTTCTTAGGTTTTATATTAATTGTTCGAGTAATGTCATTATTCAGCGCGGTAATTACGCCTTGTAATCTCTTGACCCATTCACGAATCGTTTAGCCTGAATAACCGCCTTCGCGTATTGATATCCAAATAATCGCTCAGCAATTTTTGATGATTTTTTCTTTAGAGATTCTGCTTGTTTGTATCGACTCGCAATATCAACTACGGTTACCGCGTACTTGTAAACACCATTATGCGGCAGAAAATATTATATGAGCCTGATGAACCTCATTAGGTGCGCTGACATTAAAATGCGAGAAGTTAATTTGTTTAGGCGGTGGTAGATAAATTTGCCATATCGCCTGTTTGGATAACCAATCCGCTGCAGTGGTATTTTTCACCTTTGCGGCGCTAGCGAGTTTACTGATTGCTGATTTACCCCTCCAGTATCCTCTAGGAGAATAATAAATAGATTCCAAGATGGTATTACGTACCTGCACCCAACATCAATTTACTTTTCATCGCCGATTTTGTCAACCATAAAGTCAATTTTTCTTTGAAGGATTTATCAGCGATAGAATTCAA